>JAHWFP010212985.1:0-12625 GCA_023313725.1 Lithobius niger
ATAACATTTGGCAAGGTCATCCATTTCTTGTCCAATCAATGGCCCCTCTTGGCCTCATCACGTCACCCGGGTCTCATAACATATCGTTCAGTAGTACTCTAGCTATCAAGCTGGGTCACAACTTAACTGATCACCTTGTATAACGAACGAAAATGGAAAGACAGTACAGTGTACACAAAATGCACAATTAGCGACGTTTCGAAGCAATCCCCGCTTCGTTTTCAAGCAATAAAAGATGCGGCTAATAAACCAACGTCAAGTTAAAAATCCATAAAAACGTAAAAACTCTATGCACATGAATGGAAATATTAATCAAAAATCGGGAACTTGACCTCATGCCTGCAAGAGGTTAGATTTCCCCACTGGAAGTTTCTAGGCTAATTATTATTTTAGTAATTTAAAATATATACAGAGTAACCATCACGTGCAGGTGAAAGACGATATCACGACGTTTCGGTTCCTGGGTCGGCACCGTTTTTAAGTGGTGGGTTTAAAACAAGTCAAACAACAGAAAAATTAATAAAATAACACCACAGCAGATGGGTCATAGTTTTAAGCCTAACAGGTCTAACGGATGTGAGGGCCCATACTAAAATTTAAAATTAGAAATAAAAATAAAATAAAAAATCGGCACAATTCGAAAGAATGTGGCAACAGTCAGCTGCCGACATTTCTCGATATTTCGCAAACAAAAATTGTATTTCAAATTCCAAACACCAAAACCAGAGAAAACTCAGAAATACTTTTTATTCATTTAACCAAACCACCTGTTTAGAACCACTGGATACCTACAGCCAATCACCTACGCAATGACGCTGGCATCAACACATTTCCACCAATCAAAATGCAGCGCCCACTACTTAAAGAACTAGCCGTCCTCCTTCTCTCATTATTTGACCTGCGGACTTGGCTGAGTTAGCATCTCACTGTTGGCACATTCTGTCGATTTGTGCCGTATTTTTTTATTTTAATTTTAATTTTTAATTTTAGTCAACCCAAAATTAAAAGTACTAGAAATTGTGGGAGATCATTTCTAGTCAGTCCAATAACCTTTGACATTACCTTCATGCCTCCACACGTTAGGCAGATATTTTAATTACGCGTGGGTTTATTGGATGGCCCAAAATAAACGCAATAATTAAATTTTTGAAGGGTCAACAATTAGGTGGCAACGTTGAACCCCTTACGACGATTATGTGGAGGAAATTCCAGACATTAAAAAATGTTTACATTCCGAGTGTTCAACTTGGATTTTTTTCAACAAACTGCAAGTGACTAACAATTGTAAAAAAAAAAAAAAATTACCGACGTTAAAAATAAGATCATTCCTAATTTCTATTAATTTAGTTGCAGTGTTTTCACGAAATGATTATGATTCTGGTTTTCTTGTTTCACCAATTTTAAAGATATTTATGGCATCCTTACATCCTGCTGTCTGCGCTTTTAACTTTTTTTTTTTTACAATTACGCTATTTAGGCGAGATTTTCAAGCAGTAATACGTTCCCCGGCAATCTATGTGCGATGTGCTTTTCTCTGACTTATAGTGGTGCAGCAATTTGTTAGCCCCACGGTGTGGTACAAGTGTTACTTAATTCACACGACTCAAAATCTCAAACATCTATTTCCACGAAGCACCTCAGAAGGAAAAGTCTTCGATAACCGACTATAAACTTCATTCGAAGTTAGGTTGGGATGTTATGCATTACTAGTTGAATCAATAGGATATTTAAGGTATCAGGGTAGTTTTCGACACTGACATGCTCGGTGTTGGGAGGGGGGGGGAAACATTGCCCCTGCTCTTTTTACAAAACGTCCTTTTTGTAAAAACAAAACAAAAAGGCCTATTTGTGCTATCATTTGCTGGTGCACCAGAGCCTGAGAAAGGGCCTAAAGGTCTAAAACAGGCCTAAAAATGCCTAAAATGACAAGAAAGGGGTAAGAAAGGAGCAGAAAGGGTTAAATAAGACAGCGAAAAAATGTTGCTCAGGAAAAATTTCCACTAAAACACCATCTATGGTATATGCTATTCCAGTTTGGTCCTCTTTTCTACTAGGGGATATTGATCTTCTAGCGTCAGTTGATCTTCTAGCGAAAGTTTACAAAGCGATTACATGGCTTTCGCGTTTTAAATTATGTAGATTGCCTTGCTAGCAAAGGCTTGGAATTGCTTGAGCTACGGAGTATTTGATTTGACCTAATTTTGACTTACAAAATCCTGCGAGGACATATTATTTTTTGATTTGGCACCACGTTCGATCAACACTCGAGGCCATGATTGGACGCTGTCAGGCGGCGCGAACAAATTGCCGCTAAACTTCTGTTCATTCCGGGTTGGCCGTATCTTGAACGCCCTGAAGGCCGAAACTGTCAACCAGTCGACAGTGAAGGGTTTTTGCAGAAATTGGCACTAAACACTTCAAATGAAACGCTGTGTGTCGTTGACAATGGACGTACTGGTATAGGCTTGATGGAGCAGTTACTACAAACTCAAGGATGTACCAGCACGTCCTTCGTCAATCTGTCACAGTTGTGTTGGACCAGTACGTCCAGCGTTGCGAAAGTGTTAATGTGGACCTTCTGACCTTCTTGAAATGACTGTTTACGACGATTTTGTAGCTCGGATGAAAAAAAATGTTGTCCGATTACATTGTAGTAGCGAGATTATCTTCATAAGGGATGGTATTAGTGGCTCACTGCCCTTCCCTTTTCCGACTACCTAACGGTGGTAAAGTCAAATTATTATTATTTTGCCCGTTTACTAAAAGTTGCCCTTGCACCTCTCCACGGTCTGTGCAATGGTTTTCGTTATGGAAAGGAAGTTCGTGTGGTGAGCTAAGTAGTGATGACTGATTTTCAGTGGCACTAACTAAGGTCAATCGTATATGGGGCAGTATCTAATTCTAACTCCCTTCGTTCGTCGGATATCACATGTCCAGATTACATATTCACAGTAGGGCTATATTAGGCATTACACCCGATTCCACGAATCTCAATTAAACAGTGGGACAACTGTAACCATTTATAATTGAGCTAGGCTAAAATAAGCCATTAAAGCGGAATTGCTTTCATCAAGATAATGAATGGGGTAAACACTACGAAGCGAACGGATTATATTCGTATAATGTAGTTAATGAGGATTCCCATGTTAACTATTCGCTGGCAACCATTGATCGAGAGTCCAAGGTGAAAACTTGAAAGCACGCCGCATCACACAACATGTCGAGGTTCCCATTTACGATTGAAGGCCAGAAGCGTTTGGTTTAGGAGAATAAGTAGGCCTACTTAAGTCTTTAAATAGGCTTATTTCATTCCCCTGCTGCATCCGCCGGAAGTGCTTCTGCCAACAAAGTTTAGTTGTGTATAGACTAGGAACATAGTTGGTTTCATCATCCGTTACATAATGCCTGAAAGATTGTGACGTCGTATTGTCGTGCTCGAATCGAACACGCTTACAAGATGTAAGCAGCTGCAGCTAAATCGCTGACCCAACGAGATTAGCTTTACGAAAAGTTGCGTAAAATTGATTTTACAATTTAACATCCTCAAAATGTCTTCGAAATTGTATTTCAGTTGCATTTATACGTGACGTGCCCTTTTACTGCACAACTCATCAGTGTCTTATAATTGAAAGTAGCTTCGCAATCGAAACTGAACCCAGAGTAAGTCCAGCACCGTAGCATTTGCTGCTAGAGGCACTGGTCACGAATTAGTATGCCGATGACGAAGTCCAGATTCCCTTGAAAGAAATCGCGTCTACAGACAGACAGACTTCACAGCAATATACCCACTTCATTATGGAAGGAGCATATTTCTATGGGAAGCAACACTCGGCAAGCGTTATACATATGAGGGCATGGACTTTGTCTGAGGAATTTTTCCCATGACATTTTTACTACGTAAAAACCTCTCTTGTCTTGCATGCGATATTAATTTTATTTGTATACATTTATTTTTTTATAAAGATAAAGTGAAGCATCACACTGTTGTTGTAGTGTTTCAATTTTAAGTGAAATCCATTAATAGTAAAGGCGGTAGCCTTTACTGTGAGGTTTAACATCAACCTCCATTTCAAAGCCAAAATTTCGATGCCTTAAATTCTCTGCCGTCTTTCAATATTTTCCACTCAAATTTAGTATATAAGCTTTGTTGGACCGGGTGAACATGAGTTAATTTCCCCATTTTAGACATCGGATATCTGGACTTGAGCTGGAATTTTGATCTTCATTTTTGGCCCTTTGGATTTGGTCGGACACGTTTCTACTACACTCTGTACAGATCAAATTATGTGTACTATAAAGCTAGTTCTTAGCTCATTTTAGAGGTTTTGCTCTGTACATGTGCCCTTTCTATAAGGCCTTTTCTAACTGGTCAAGTGATTTAGGGGTTAGGGAGCGCTAAACGACCAGATTGATTGTTTTACATTGTTTTTACGTTGGGTTTCACGTTGCGACTGCATTAGTTCCTAACCCGTAGACATACAGGCAGACGGACTGCTTCAAAATCCAGTGGCGAACTAACTATGATTCAAGGCCAGCTGGAGCAAAGCTAACACCATTCTAGCTGGAAACGATTTAACTATATTGGTTAGCTTACAAAGTGACATCATCATGAGCATTCAAAATGCTTACGTATGGGAAACACTTCACGTGACTAAGCTTACGAAACGTTATAAAGGGCTGGCTGTAACAAAAAAATGCATATTTTAAATGGGTGCTTTACTGCTTTTGTTG
Source organism: Lithobius niger (assembly GCA_023313725.1). Lineage (NCBI taxonomy): Eukaryota > Metazoa > Arthropoda > Chilopoda > Lithobiomorpha > Lithobiidae > Lithobius > Lithobius niger. Next base: position 4,732 of record JAHWFP010212985.1, read on the forward strand.
ATGGTTTACAGAAACGTATCTTCAACTATTTCACAGATTCTCAAATGAAATATCTTTTAGAAATTTGAAAAAAATTCTCTGTGTATATTCTTAAAAATAAAAAAATAAATAGTCTTAAGCTATTGGTACAGATATTAAAGATTTGTATAAATTTTCCTCTATGTAAACAATTTTGGAACTTGTTCTTCGCATTTAGTTTTAGGTTACTGTAAAAGAGGAAATAGCAATCTGCAGCATCATAATATCGCCACATTTGCTATACCACAGCGACCATACTCCAACAATACCGTGGATGTGATAAGTTCATCACTTTGTGTTTTGCCGTATAGATTTGGAAAAATAATTCTGACCTTCCCCCACCTCATTAACTATAAAATCCAGCCACCCAAGCAAATCGCGACGCTATCACAACTACGCGAGATAAAACATTAATTTAACACTGATAAATTTGATTTTTACTGTCCTACAAAAGTTACCTCCAGTAATTAGTGCTAATACGCGAACTCGTTCTTGCTCAAGGCGATGTGGCGGTTAAGCAAGATGGCGGCGCCCGATATGCACGGATAAGCACAGGAACGCGCCTGGCGGGACCATGACGCAACCGAAAGTTTAGTGGCAAGTAGATGGTTTTATTTGAGTTTGAGCATAAGAAATAAAAATAAAAAGCGAGTTCAGCATTAATTACTGAAGGTTAGTATTTTGCAGATAGCACTCGCCTTTGAATTCTTGCAGGTATAATTTAATCGTAATAGTAAAGGTGTCGTTAACATAGTAAAAACACTGCCTGGATTAGCTAAATCCTACATCGTTTGAGCAAATGCTTGCAGTCTTGTAATCAGTGACCAAAAGATAAAGAATTGCTCCTGACGAAACAATTTCCCCCCGCCGCTACTTAACTCACGTTATCGACTATTTTCGTAGCGAGCCGGAAGAGCTAAATCCGCCGCCATGTTGGACTTTCAGATGATTTCCAACTTCTAGGTGCTAGACGCAGGCTAGACGCTACGTAACGCACCCACATAGGTTTTTTGACGGGCTAGAAACTAGTAGAATTTAAATAAATGTATTATGTCTTATCTCTAGTAGGCTACTATCGTACTCACGACCGTTTTGCTTTCAACCCATCAGTCGTCGTTTAATCTAAAAAATTGTGGACTGTGGATACCTTGCCCGAAATCTTTATTAAAGCCTCTTCCAGTATCGGCACTTTCAAAGATCAACTATCTTCTCTGGCATACCTCTTGAGCAAAAGCGCTCTCCCCCAACCCCCACATCTCCCTCGCCATATCCCCTACCTCAACTAGCTCCAGCCACCACATGCTTCTTTGGTATGCTAATCCCTACTTGCCAAGATACAGTTGAAGTGAATTCGTCGTGTTTGCTACACACAGCATTTCTAGTTGTCAATGTCAATTCCCAGTCTAACATAATATATACATTTCTTTTTTGTTAGAAGCAGTACTGCAAAAGACCGATAAGTTGCAAATAACCACCTTAAGAAAAATTAGGTAAGGCCACAAAAACGTAAAAAAAAAAACGGAACGTAACACCGGGATGAATGAAATGACAAAGGGGTTACAGATAAAAAGCTTTATTCAACACGTATCAGTTTTCGTTTTGTCTGGAAGTGATAAAAACTCAATTTTCTGTACTATCTGAATATCCATTTAAATAGACGTTGATTACTACAGCTTCTGTGGTACACGTTTTAACGCTTCAAACTTTCCCTTTCTCATTATAGCGTATATGCGTCAGAAAATCTCACGGATTTCCTACTAGATGAGCACACATCTAGTCGCCATTATGCACCGAATAAAGTAGGCGTTACATTTTCGCCACTCTTACACAACATAACGTAACATAACATAACATAACATAACATAACATAACATAACATAACATAATAGAATGACGGCCAGAAGAAATATGTAAATGGCCCAGTACGCGAACAAAAGTCTGCTAAAGGTTATAAAGTCCATCAAAATGTTTCTTGGAGATTGCAACAGATGCAGCCTTCACGACATGTTCCGGAAGGCAGTTCCAAGGTGTAATGGCTCTAAAGTTACCACAGTTAGTTCTTACCCTTGCAAGTTTCAATAAGGTGTAGCCATGATCTCTCGTTTTACGTATTTCGTAAACGTTCAAGGGTTCTCTAAAAGAGCGAGGCAAGTCGTTATTAAAAAGTTTAAACGGAACATAGGCATGTCTCCAAGGACTTTTCGCTCTTCCAGAGAGGTAAGCTGGATTTGTTGCAGCCTTTTCTCGAAAGGCAAGTAAGGGACACCAGCAAGAAATTTAGTTGCACGTCTTTGCAGTTTTTCCACACAAGCAATGTATTCTTGGTGACTAAAGTTGGGCGCAGTAATCCACAATAGGTCGAATAGATATACCAATAATTTTACGCCCAACGCCAGTGCTCCGAACGGAAAGATGATTTTTCAAGAAATAAATCAAACGACTGGCAACATCTAAGTGAAACACTTTCGAAATACGCAAAATTATGCCATATTTTCTTAATACCTTTCTTTCAGTCGTAAGTATTCCTGCATTATTTGACTGATGTTCTAAGCCTGCAAGATTTCTAATAAGAAGACAACTTTCGTCTTTAAGACGCATTACGAATAACGTTCAACATAATTACGCTGGGACGAAAAAACCGCTGGCCCGTGCATCTCTCAATGGATGGATTGAGAGAACTGAGAAATTAATGACAACCTTCCTAATGCGATTAGGAAAATTGAGTAATCGTGAGGGATGTCGTTAGGCGGACGGTGGTTCTTTGTTGTGCCGTGAAGGATTATGAATAACGGTAATTATCGAAGAAGAAAATAATTAAGGTTGTCAATAGATCTCTCCACTATCTCTTATAGAGAACGTTGATATCGTGAATTATTTTTCAGACTGCTTCCAGAAGTTTGTTGCATACTGGTTCACATAAGAAATTAAGTTAAATTGTGTGGCGATTATTGGTGCGTGCGACGGTTCCTCCAATGCCAACAGTTGCATACAAATGTGAAGTGGGGCCTATCAAGGGGTCACGCGAATTCAAAATTAACCGAAACTGAGGGAAGAAGGGTAGCAGTCATGGTTCATTTTTGGTGATGTTTTCATTTCAAATATGTGCGATAGTATGTTCAGGCTCGCCCGACGTTCGAGAGCGACACTGGAGCGAGAGCTGGAATAATTAGTTTCGGGTTATTTCATGTTTTGACTGCTAAAGGTTGTAAAGTTGCCATCTCTTGCTTGCTGACTTGACCGTAATTACCTAATGACTATAATTAGAGCTAATTATGGTGTTCGACTCAACGATGAAAAGAAACATTGGCCAACTTTCGAATGCCGGGTTTTTGGTTATTGTTCCACGTGAGAGACACGTCCGTTCCTTTTACGGAAAGTGTTTCCATATTTTGTAGCGAGAACTGGCCCTTATATTGAAGATGGTTTGGCGCGAAAAGAGGTCTTTCCCAACAAGAACGCAACAAGGACAGAACTCTATGCACGAACTGTCTTGTTGGACAATTTCTCGATTCATGTGCGGATTGTTAAATGTTTATTTTTTGTAAATTGCGTTATGTCTAAGGAAGAAGTAAAGAAGTTTGAATTTAACAAGTCTGCAGTGAACCCTTGAAATTACAAGGTAGTAGCTACGGGGTTGCAGTGCTAAACTGACAACAGGGTCGGTCTAGTACGAGTTTAAGTTCGGAATTGAGATATTAGGGAAATAATTCAAATTAAACGGGCCGAAATTACCTTTGGATCTGAGACGACTGGAGGATCGTGGCGGCTTAATTCTATATTGATTCATACTTTATTGTTGGGAGCATCGGGCAGAAGGCGAAGCGAACTCGCGCCATTACAATTGATGTTTATACTAATTACAGGCCATTTGTATGATAGTGATATTTATTTGATTTGTTTTTTTACAATAATTGGTCAGATAACATCATCTCAACTAACAATGAATATTAATTTTGAAGTGATAATGGGTTGTTACAATATAACGTCACGTAGATCTTGGGCTTGGTAGACTTCACGAGTGTCGTCATCAGAGCAATTCGCTGGGGTGGCTAATTTTCAACGTTTGCGATCAAGAATTAAACTCACAACAGTTGTTTCCTTTAAGTGATCGATTTTTCTAACACGGAATGTAGGCTAAGACCAGTTTTTAACAAGGACTACAAGCTACTGGGTTATCTAACACGGTCTAGGCTACAGACCACTTGATTTTATAACACGGACTGCGGGCTACAAGTTTTCGAAAACACAGGATGCGGGATTTACTAACCCCAGGCTGCAGGATTGTAACACGGACTACAGGCTATGGAATTTTTAACACGGACTACCGGCAGCGTGATTTTTTAAAAAAGGACTACAGTCCATTTGATTTTCACAGACTGTGGGCTGCGGTATTTTCAGTCCATGTGCCACGATATCCTCTAACACATACAATGGCAGTAGAGCAGAATGAGCCAATTACATTCACACACATCCAGTTTTGGTTTTAATTTAAAAGCTTTCACGATGTTAAAATAAAAAAAAATGTAAGTATGAACATGGGTGTGTATGCAAACGGCGCATTCTGATTTTCAGTCGACTGTCCCCGCATGTTAGGAGTACGTACGTATCTCACGTTCTACGGGATTTTCTAACCCTGAGAAATACTCTGACTTATTACTTACTGATATCAAAAGCATATAAATGCATGTGCATAGGTATAACGCATGTGTGTGTATTTTTTAACTCTCCCGTCATGTTCCACCGCTTGTGACAAGGTCGTGTGGGAGATAATCTGTGGATTTAGCTTCCATGCTCCAGGGCTGATTTAACAATGCAAAAACTTATTTAACCAAAGTAGTGCTAAGAGGCGTTAACTTCCCTCCCCGCACGAGAACTGGCGTGGAGCCCCAAAACAACAGTTGGAACAGTGATAACAGTGAAAATGGCCGACGCTGGAATATTTTTATATTTAGTTATTCTAGTATTGTAGTATTAATGAACACAAATTCTGCTAGTTAGGGAAGGTTTCTTGTTTATGCCCTCCTTGAAACTATTTCGGTGTTCAGTCCGGATTAACAAAAAATTCCTGGATCCGATGTCCTCGGTTTTAACACTGATATTAAATTCTCCCAAGGCGCGCATCCTCATTTTTCCAACATGACCGTCAGCAAAGTTTAAGCTTCAAAGGTAATTATGTATAGTTATGGGGGTAATAACGTTAACACACGGACGCATGTATACCGGTATTCACTTTAATTCACTAGATCAAAGACCGCTGTAGATGCACTGACGGCTTCGTTTTCCACAAGAACAACACAGCTTTTGTATAGACTTTAAAAGTCGTTAATATCGGAGAACGTTCGTTAAAACGGGGTGGGAAAAACGTCGTTGAATACCAGTGAATGGTGCGAACATGATTTACAACACCTTGTTATGGCAATAATTCTGGAAAGGCAATCTGAAAGGGTGCTTTAGTTCGCGTCAATATTTCAACGAGAGAAGAAAGCACTGCCTGTTTATGTATCGTTTAGTTAGGGTATCGCCTAATTACGCGTCCATTCAACTTTTAAAGTTACCAAGGTTTTTAAATTTAGTAGATTCACGTTTCCGCCGTGACTGAGAAATGATGTTGGAGACAACGAAGCAACAACAAAGTGAATCTATTAATTGCCACAGCGATTTAATTTCCTCACAAAAGAGACTGGCTTTTTGTCCATCGCAAATTATGGGATTTGTGGCCTGTATACTCGCCCGACTGGCATTGTATGCGAAATATTGATTGTGTGGGGAGTGAAAGTTTAAAATTAGGTAAAGAAACAAATTTCACTGTTTAAAATTGGGTGTTAGGGCGCAATTACTCAACGACTCGCCTTTTGAAGTATAGCGCCCAGAATTTAATCGCAATGGCAGAGTTGCCATGGGAACAACGCTACCTGGATTAGGTAAATCCGACATCGTTTGAGTAAATGCTTTAAGTCTTATAATCCGTGACAATAAGATGAGGAATTCGTCCTGACTAAATTTTCTCAGACCCTTCTGAACTAGCATTATTGACTATTTTCGTTGGGAGCCGACATAGCTGAAACCGCCATTATGTTGGAATTTCAGACGGTTGCGGCGCAAGCAAATATTTACGGTGCTACCTACAGGAGACACTTGTTTTACGGTGGAAGCCTCGTAAAATATGGGAATAAATTGTCTGAAAATCGACGTACCATACATCGCCGCCGAAAAATACTTTAAGACGCAGGTTGCTTATTAAACTGTTACCACGAAAAGTTTTCAACTGCATATTTGGGGTAAGATTTCTTATTTGTGACGTTATAATTTGTAGGTACAGAATTGAAAACTAGCCATATCGTTCGCTTCCCTTGCTCTATTGGCGTTGTTCCATTTTTCATGTAATTTCTCTGACTCACGGATCATCACTGAATTGATGTGCTGGTTATTTCGACGCAAACTACTGGCAATTATTGCTCACAGTTCGTTCATCACATTTCTCAGCATGCCTGAATTTCATCTCATCATTCAAAACATACGATCTGTTTGTTTCTTTGCACGTTTGTTCGTCTACTCCTCCGGAAGTGAGTCCCACTACGAATTACGGGGCCTAACGTAACACTAAATGAAAGATCACGACAGCAAAGCACGAAACGTAGGGAAAAGGTTTAGTTTGTTGAAAAGAGAAGCCTATAGTGCACAATATCAACACAACCAAACGTTTCGAGCTGACTGCAGCTCATCATATTGAGGGAATAAACACGCAATACATTTAAAATTGCGTAACAGACAGCCGATTCAATACACCAATTCGAACAATTTAAAAAAGGAGAATTTAAAAATTAAAAATAGATTTTTTTTAAAAGATTGGGCGGATTTGGAACGCTTTTCCATGTGATATTGCTATGGCCCCTTCATTGCTGAGTTTTAAAGCTAAGCTTAAAGGGTTTGCATGCAAGTTATTTTGACAATCTTGTTTTTAACTTAAGGATTTTTCCTTGATTTGTATACACACTGGAAGGCTATAAGTGGCCTTGTGCCCATTCCTTTCCTTTTCCGAATGGAATAAAGTTGTCATTATTATTATAAAAAACGGGAGAAAAAAATGTGCTAGTGCATGTTGAGTAGTTTCAAAGCCAAGAATTCAGCTAGAATTGTTGAAATGAAATTCCGCCTTCTTAAAGGGTCTTCTCATGCTCGTCATATTCGGCTAGTAGCCGCAAGCACTGGGGCTTCAAATTCGATAGGCTGCTTGGTCCCGGCGGTACATCTGTGGCTTCTACAGACCCGGGTTCGATCCCGGTGAAGGGAAGGCAAGTGTACACATACAGGTTTTTTTCTCCGTTAGGTTCCGGCCTCGGGTACTGCGGCAAAAAAAAATAGTTGCCACGATGTTGGTTTTGGCAACTACTATTGGGCCTTCAATAAGCCCTTAGCTTACTGACCAACACCTTCTATAATATTCTGTTCTCGGCCAGCGAGTGTTTTTTTTTTTCCTTCTTCTTTGATTTATTTAACACCTTCCGTGTAGTGTAGTACCCAACTCAAAGCATTTCTCGTGGGTAGTTGGGGTTTTACCAAACAATCTTATTAAATGAAAACTTACAGAGAGTCTGTCACCTTTTTTTGTTTGGTTTCGGAGACATCAAAAACACGAAAAAAAAAATTTTCAAACATAGCAACACCCTATTAATATTTTTCAAACTAGAAAGTGTCGTACTAAAATTTCACCAAAAATAACAAACTTAGATCGGTTAATGACCAGGCTTCCATTTCCTTTTTATCGTTTTATCCAGCCTTTGATTTCCTTAGCAGAATTAGCAGAATGCAAGACAAAATCTTTGGGATGTGGTAATCTGGCTGTCTTTAGTGTTCTTTGTATTGTAGCCTTTTCCTT
>JAHWFP010212985.1:12635-22691 GCA_023313725.1 Lithobius niger
GGTAATCTGGCTGTCTTTAGTGTTCTTTGTATTGTAGCCTTTTCCTTCCCCCCCCCCCTGGTTTAGTCTTTTTTCCTCATAAAAGCGTTTATTATTATTGTGTACACTGTTGTATTTTCTAACCTTCTAAAATTTATATCTAATTATAAATTTTAGTGGCAGATTGTAATTTTTACCCGAAAGGAATTTTTACAAGTGCATTTTGAAGTTATTGCAGTCTATTAATTTCTTTCTTTTTTGCCCATTCGTATCTTCAATACGATGTAAAGTACAGGATTTTAACCAGAATTCATGTATTATGTTATTATTTTCAAAATTCAGAATTTTATTTCACGAAGTACAATTTTGTCAGAATTTACCTTAATTTTTCACACAATTCGTCAACGTGCTTTCAGACGACAAACTTTTATCAATTTTTATTCCCAAGTGTCTAATTTGTACCATTCTTTCAATTCCCCTATACGAAATTTAAAGTGGCAATTTACGAAATTTAAAGCCTTTTTAATATTCCGTTAAAAATCACAGATTAAACATTTTCTGGTTAATGCTTAAATACAGAAATGTTTAATCTGTGATTTTTAACGAAATAAGTCCTTGTTGCAAGTCTAGTGGAAGTTTTCTCAACTAAACTTCAACAATCAGTCAAAGAGCGTCGGTTTAGTGTTTTTTTTTACTTTAACTTTTACTCTGAAGATAATCCCTCAACGAAACTGGGAAATCTTGCTGAATGCTGATTAATGTGAAGAAGTTTTAAGTCCTCGTTCTCGCTCGCGGCGTTGGCATGAATAATATTTAACTTTTAAAAAGGGACGAAACTGTAACTTAGCTTTAAAGTGGCGCGGGTAGTCGACGGGCACGTTCAAGGAAGCGTGAGATAAGAGAATGAATAGATTTTTCCGGTGAATAGAAAATGTTCGTGTTTTGCAAGTCTCTTTTAGAAAATGTATCCCAGCAGTGTTAATTTCCTTAAAGTTTCAAAGGTGGCGTTTTCTTGATGGGCGTTATTGACCGTAAGCTGGGAGAGTACCTTTAAAAAAATTCATTAACTGCGGAAGCGAGAAAAGTCTTATTACTGAACTTAAACTTTCTTTCTGTTTGTCTCGGATCCTTATCACACCCCATCCGGTCAAATTGTGAACTACTGGTCATGTACTATTTTATCATTTAGGTATTTGTCCTCTAAATGTAGAAAATAAACTAATGCTGCTCTCGCTTGGCAAAGTCATTGTGAAATACAGAACTCATTAATGCCCAGATGGGCCAAAATTATTTAAATGAAGAATGTAAGCCATGTTAGTTACAATCATATCAAAAACCAAAACTAGTAAAAGGGACCTCCAAGTTCCGAATGGTTCGGCCCTTCAAAGGAGTGATATCAACACACCAAGACATTCGCCAACTTAATCGCACCGAATAATAGTTCGAAGGTACTTACGGTAGCAATGTTCATAGTTTTCATTTAACGTCCAAAGTATTATTCGGTGCGATTAAGTTGGCGAATACCTTGGTATGTTGATATCATTCCTTTGAAGCGCCGAACCATTCAGTACTTGGCGTTCTTTTCACCAGTTATGGTTTTTGATATGATACCACTCCTTTTTTTTTTAAATTGTGTATTAGACTCAGCTCCACTACCGATGTGTAATACAACAAGAAATTGGTTTTTAATACTTTGCTTCTACCTTTTGCGTAGAGGCCGAAGCATTCTCAAGTTAGTCACCTCTTTATAGGTTTTGGTTTGGTTTTAATTTTGATGTAATTTGTTTTATTTAGTTAGTTTAGGTGTGTTGATATCACTCTTTTGAAGGGCCGAACCACCTTCAACTTGGTGGCCTCTTTACCAGTTTTTGGCTTTGTTTATTTTGCTTTGTTTTTACAGTTTGTATATTTTTCGTGAATTGGACGTGAATACAATTTCTTTGGCAAAGTTGTTTGCATTTATCGTGATACACTAGTGTTTGTCTAGGCACCCACGTCAGTATACACGTTGTCATTTTCCGAACTTTGGCCGTCCAATGAGAGACGATGCCGACAATACTAGCAATGGTTATCACAATATTTTCGTACTTCCGCCCCCCCCCCCCACGCCATCCCCGTTACACCCCCAGGCTCCAAACGATAAAAGATACACAGTTCGTATTGTACTGCACCCATTCGTCCAATTTCATAGCTGGAAGCCTTCCCGTTATCTCGGAATCGATGAATAATCACCCTATGGGATTTAACATGGGGATGAGCAGACTAGCTAGCTAGCTAGTTAGTAACATATTTTCATCGTTATTGAGGGTCAGATTTTGCATTGAAAGCAACTTAGCTGGCATTTCTACACGAGTTAATTTTTGTCAGGTGGGTCTAGATGTCAACACAATTTAAGCTTTTGTACTGCTTTATTATTTTTATCCACGTACCTGAAATGTGCCCAACTCTGCTTAAGGATATAAGACACGGCTATGGCGTCGCGCTACCTCTACAATTGAATTGATGTGATGTTTGTTGTGATGTTTGTTGCCTAACTTGGCGCGACAAGACTAGCGTGTGTCTAGATACATTTACACCGTTATTGAGGGTCAGATTTTCCATTGAAAGCAGGTTAGCTGGCATTCCTACACGAGTTAATTTTTGTCTGGTAGTTCATTGTTCTCGATTTCAACACAATTTAAGCTTTTGTGCCGCATTATTCTTTTTCCCCCAAGTACCTGAAATGTGCCAAACTATGCTTCAGGATATTAGACACTGATGGCACGGCGTCGCGCTACAATGGTTTACTACCTTGACGATTGAATTGATGTGACGTTTGTTGCCTAACTTGGCGCGACACACTAGCGTGTTGTCCCGTGTAGGTTATGGTCACACAAACCCAACACATTGTTTCCTTTTGAGGGGGATTTCCATCCTGAGTGCTACTTTTCACCGGACATCCTGTGCTTGTGGAATGTCGCCATCTTGTTGCCTAATTTGGCGCGACACACTAGCGTGTGTCTAGATACAAGTACCAAACACAATCAAACAATAAAAATTCAGTTCATCTCCTTTTAATTTTAGCTAACAGTCTACTATGCTTTGTTTTTTAAAGTGTCAGTGAATCGTACTGGTATCAGAGATCAGTTAGGTAGTGGATCGGTATAGTGGCAAGCCATCGGATGGTGCAGTGAAAGGGACCCTTTCCACCATCTCGAAAGGGATATCATTCTTGTTCCCTCGGGTGCCCTTCCAACTCATTGTCTGAAGTTGCATGCTGCTTGGCAAGCCGTGTGGGACAGACAAAACGACAATAAATTGGAAGCTGTTGGAATGTACAGTTGGCACTCATCTTGTTGCCGAAGTTGCCGAGAAGAAGTGGTGTTGTCCCGCGTAGGTAAACGTCACACAAACCCAACACATTGTTTCCTTTTGAGGGGAATTCCCTCCTGGGTGCTATTTTTCACCGGACATCCTGTTCTTGTGGAATGTCGCCATCTTGTTGATGTTCATCGCCGTTTCTATCTTTCACGTGACTTTTTTTTCAGTTTGTGCAGGAGGTACAGTTGTATGATATGATCCACCTTTGAGGTTTGCGTAACATCTGTGTAATGTGTGGCGAAATAGCAATCGGGACCACTGCACTGTGACTGAGGTTGACGCTAATGGCCTAGCTGTAGACATGCCATTAAGCCTTAATTCCCCCTTTATCGGATTGGGTCGGTTAGCAGTGGCATCGTACAGTCCGCAGTAAAATTCTGTACACGCAGTGGTTTTTAATCACTCTTTTTGTATTTACGAAACCTTAAATTGTGATACAAAGTGTAACTCGCCGTTTTTTACTTTAAAGGGACATAAATCCTTCCGGTGCGTCGAGGGACCTGTTGAGACTAGCATTTGCAACATTTACACAGGTTAGCGTTAATGGCGCAAACTCTTCTCGTACGAAAGAAAAAACAAGAAAATGAATGTGTTGGCGACATTTACACAGGTTTGAACTATTGTCGCAACACTAAGTCGTACAGGAAAGCTAACATGGATGCATGTACCTTTAAGGCGAATCAAATTTTGACACAATATTTCCACTCTTTATGTTTATTTTTTGCTTTCTAACCTCTGGCAATACGTAACATTCTTCTTGAAGTCTGGATTTGAGACATAATAAGCTTTGTGCGTGCTCCGTTTCGAGCAGGCTGAAAGACTTTCCTTAGGCGGACCTTCAGAGCGCACGTTACGACGTTAAAGATGACGTGGTAGACTAAGCAGACTGCAGTGAACCACTAAAAACAGGCCGTGTGAGAATATCAGCACTACGTTGAAGAAGAGAGTACCAAAGTGCACAATGTCACCGCAACCCGACGTATCGAGCTGGCTCCATCTCATTAACAAGGGAATAAAAAACACAATACACTTGCAGTGGCATAAAGGTGAAAAGAGAAGCCGAATGCTGCCGAATGCAGGCAGGAATTCGGTGGTCTGTTTGCACCTTTTTGCAATTTTAAATGTATTGTGTTTTTTATTCCCTTGATAACGAGCTAGAGTCAGCTCGAAACGTCGGGTTGGGCTGATATTGTGCAATTCGGGATTATTTTTTTTCAACATACTTCGTTCCAGTGCTTACGTTTTTCTAGAATACAAGCAGCACTACTCTGCAAAAGAATAACAAGGCTACTGCCTTTACTAGACTCAACCCCAGTGCATGGTAGGTTTAGTGCACTACCAACTGCATTACTAGCTGCACCCAAGCTATAAGCCCCATCCGATTTAGAAGGTAATCAATCTTTCTCAGTGGTGACCTAATGTCTCAAACATAAGATCAGAAGGGAATTTATGTTTATACTTCTAGATCGCCACAAAAGAAATTAAGCGACGAATAAATAAACAATGGACCACACGGCAATAGATAACGAATCACGGTCAGAATTAAAGATAGGTCTGGTCACCATACCTTTTGCGCGACATTGACTCTATTGAAGCTGTTAAAGCGACGCTTCACAAAGAGATTACCTAGCCTCCGTGTGTCTCATAGATGGACCGCCTGTGAGCCAAATTGGGCTTGAACTCCTTGAGTTGCACAGGTTAAAGTTTGATATTATCCTCGTCTATCAGATTTTACGTCAGCATACTGACGTCCTTTTGACATTTTTCGATCTTGAACCGAGTAATTACCAAACTCGTGGACATCAATGGAAATTGACAAAACTACAATTACTTTGTGGTGGTTGAGCAGGTAAATAGGGAAAAAAAATTCCGCTCCTGACAGCGAAAACAGACGACAAGTTCATGACAAACCATTGGAAATTGATAGCTTCCAGTGCACATCTTGACTGTCAAAAAAACTTTTTCGGTTCGTGTGGTCAAATTTGGAATGCCCTGAGTTGTGAGACTGTTAATGCGGAACAGGCAACTTCTTTCCGGCCGGTGTTGGGTCGCGAACCCCTCAATGGTTTTCCTAAACGCCCCTTCCCTGTTTAATCTTGCATTATAAACCAAAGTCTCATACCAAAGTCTCATAGCAGAAATGAAGCAACCACATCGACGACCCCCGGAAGGGGAACAATGAACACGTGCGAGTGTGTCAATTCTTTGGCATGAAGTTGAAACTGGGACATTGCTGCCCTGAAAAGAAGTTGAAATTGGCACATTGTTGCCTCGACGACTAACAATTTGCTCTAACAATTATCCTTCTAACCAAACACCGTTGTAATCTCAAGGGCACGTATTACATGACGTCATGCACACTTTTTTTTCACACGGTACGCATCGCTTAAGCCACAGCGAAAGACTGGGGGTGGGGGGGGGGGGGAGGGAGCTGTTACCATTAAGCATACGATTACGCATTAAGTGAACCTAGAACAGAACAAACAAACAAGCACGGGACCCGGGTACGTGTGTAACTACGTATAGCAAAGACGAGGAAGGGTAAGAAACCAAGAGGAGAGGGAGAGGACGGGATAAAAGGAGGAGGGCAGAGGAGAGGGAGAGGATTGGCGGAAAGAGGGAGTGTTACACAAACAAAAATCGACTGTTGCAGTGAACGATCAGGCAGCACCGAGCAAATACTGGGAAACAACCACGGGTCAAACAAATCCCCGGGCGATGCCGGGTACGATGCTAGTAATAATAATAATAATTAGTTTATTTCCATGAAGCACGCTACATGAAGGAAATCGTCACGAGGAATACTAGATTCCTATTTTATAGTAACGACCGAGGCAGAAAGCACAAAATAACAAAATTATTTACAATAGGGTAAACACAACAAACTAACAAAACGAACACTAGACAACCAAAAAATATGTTTAAAACCCTAGGTATCCTACACTTGATTAGTAGGAGCTCATAAATTAGTTTCTTAAGAAGCGTAAAAAATTACTACAGTTTAACTTATCAGAAACTGGCTTTGGTTAGTCATTCCACACAATAGGAGCTATGTAAGATAGACTCATTTTCCCGTCGATGGTTCCATACTTGTACGAGGAACAAGTTTATCGTTGTTGCGGGTGTTGTGCGTGTGCGTGCGTGTGTGGTTCCCAACATTCTTCCTTTAAGGATATCCTTTAATTATTCCCCCAAAACTTCTAGGAACAGTGTTAGTGACTCGTTCCCCTTCCGTCTTCCTTCTGCGCATTACACGGTAATGTTTGTATTATTATTATTGCATTAGGAACGTATCAGTCTAATCTAAGAAACGAATAAATGACAACTGCCGCAACTACAAGTACACCCTGCGTACTAGCTCTAACACCCTACAAGTGCCCTCCCGTATGTAACCTGCCTGCTGCCAGACTCCATCCGAGCATAGAACCTGTCAACATTTCACAGTGCGTTTCTAAGGACACTAACATATACCCACAAGGAATTCTAGAGCGCAACCCGCGCCACATGGATATGGCATGTAAATATAATGAAAGGGACGAAACAAGTCCGCCTCGTAAAGACACAGCCACAACAAGACGTCCCTTCTTTATTAATTAGTGAGCATTTAATTAATTAACGCTCTAATCCAACGCAGCACAAACACTTTATCACAGACCCTCAAACAACAAAATCGACAGAAACTGGTCTCTTTCGAGTAATCTTCTATTTTGGTTCTCAGAAACCATTTTGGCATTCACCAGAACCTATTTCCTGGAACAATTCCGTATCATCGTCTGAGCGATTCTGTATCAGTTCAACACCGTATCAGTTCAGTTTCATATCAGCGCAATTCCGTTTTCAATTTCGATTGAACAATTCCGTGTCTTCGAATCATGAAATTATCCGATAAGACGATACACTGGAAATTACTCTTATCGGGTTTGCTGATAACATGTCTCACGTTCGAAGCCATTATTGTACTCCTTACAATGTCCAGAGCAATCCGAAACGTTTTTTTCCGCTTTTGCAACCCCAGTTTCAACGCTTGAATCGAGGTATTGGTCCCAGTCATTACTGGAAGTTAATATGAGCTCCGTGAGCAACTCGTGCTGAGATCTCATTTCCTGTCTGATTTGTCGTTGTTTTTGAAAAGCGAAGAATACTGGACTGGTTTTTAGTTTCGCTCTCGAGTTTGAAGTTTCGCGTCAAATGAAAGTAATGCGTTCCATCGGTTCCAAAAGGCCCTCTGACTAGCACGAATCCCACAAGACATATATAAAACGTACAATGCGGTGCAATGTTATTTTGGTATAGTTGAAGTTTGGTATAGTGGTGGGATCTTCCACAAAGAGATCTCACAAAGAATCTTCACACAGTGTCCCCACAAAGATTCCCCTCACAGAGATCCCACAAAGAGCCCCTACAAACATTCCCCATGCAGAGTTCCCACAAAGAGTTCCCACACATAGCCCCCACGAAGAGTTCCCACACAGATTCCCCACAAAGCATACAGAGGGTGGCAAGTCACTCCACGTAATAAATTCTTAAACAAGTAATAAACGAGTCACACAACGGAATTTAAAAGTCACTCGAAGTAATACATGTATTTAACAGGCGTTATTTAACTTATAACTTCTAAGCAACGTCGTTGACAACACAATTGTAATGGTGATCAAACAATGGTGAGCATATTGTATTTTCAAATCACTTCTTTCGTATTGTCCGCCATTTTGTACGTAGACACATCAAAAATTATTCCAAACACTATTCGAAAATCGTTTTACAATTATTGATGATGACGTCATTTTCGGTGGAAGCCGACGGTTTCGGTTTGGCCTAAGCCAAAACCGCTGACTTCCATCTTACTGAACTAATAAGCGAGTTGAAAGGGCTCATGTATAGAAATGAATTAGAGAATTGAAAATATGAAATTACGAGAAAAGTTTCTTTGGAATCCAGTAATTGAAGCATAACGACAGATGAAATATTTGGTTGCACAATCACATCAGTAAGAACCTTATCCACCCAAAACCAAAACTGGTAGAAAAACCCACCAAGTTTCCAAAAACGGTCGGCCTTTGAAGGTAGTGATATCATTCCACCAGGGAAAGGCCGCCAAAGTTAATCCAATTAGCCAAATTAATTGCACATACTAATAGTTCGAAAGTTAAATGAAAACTAGAAGATTGCTAGTAGTATTATTCGGTGCGATTAACTTGGCTAATAGGATTAACCTTGGTGGCCTTTCCCTGGTGGAATGATATCACTACCTTCAAAGGCCGACCTTTTTTGGAAATTTGGCGGATTTTTCTTCCAGCTTTGGTTTTGGGTGGATATCAACTTTCATAGGACTGTGAACGTACATAAGGTTACACCGTCTGTTTAAGATGCTTCAATCCCATTTTTGGACACACTGGCTAACAATCGCTGATTTCGTTCGCTTCGCTCACTCAATCTATACATTTCCTTCAGTTGTTTTGTTTATCCCTGCACCTTCCCCTTAATTTTTCAAGATTTCGTTCACATGCAACCGAGCGTAGTCAACAATTTCGGCTTACAAGCAATCTCTATGCCGCCGTGCAACGATATACTCGAGCACGCAGAAAGTGACATTATTAAATTAGTTCACAGTTTAGAACACGTATTAAACCATCCAGGTTTCCAATTAAATCTGACAGTTTAAAAACAGAAACGTGCAACTCGGCCCTCAAATTGGGCAGCCGACATGACTAAGTGACTTATTAATTTTCCATAAATGCAGGCTTCGTGAACCCAGTTGATTTGTTTCTTAATGACAAGCCATGCACCGCCATTGTCAGTTTGTTGTGTAACATGTGCTATGGATTAAAAATGCGAGCGTTAACATTCAGCATGTCTAGTAAACTAACTGGCCTGATCTACAACGAATTAGAGGGGGTTTAACCGTCTGGCTTCAACCCCGCACGTCCTTGGTGCAAAGTACACCGGTCTTTAGCCATGGGATGCAAGCAGACAAGTTGCGGGAACACGTGTCCGTCATCCCGCGTGCTGTTGCCTCTGGGGTCACCATCTTCTGGGGCCGTCAATCTAGCCGTCTGGCTTTCAACCATGCACTTCCCCGGTGCAAGGGACACCAGCACCCAAGTTGCGGGAAGACGTCCCGCAGGCTATTGCAGCAAACTTCTTCAACACCTACACAGACCTTCAAGTTCGCCATCGTCAAACCATTCGTCCTAAACCCTTCAAACTCGGTGGGCGCCTAGCTGGCCATACCCCCAGGACGTCCAAAAAAATTCAGACCCACAGCTCTAGTAGAAGGAGCGCTATTAAATAAACCGGCTTTGAGTGTAGGCCTATATAGGCCTATATAGGCCTAAATACTTCGACCGTCAATAGCGGACGAAGGAAACGAGCTACGACCCTGGGGATAGGCTAGATCGCTTTAGGAGGACGAAATACCCCTGGCTACCAAGTTTCATACCGAAAACACGAGTGGTTATGGAGAAACAGCATACCTGTGGTTAGGTGAGGTTAGGTTAGGTTAGTGGGACTTAGCCATTTTTTTGAAGTTCAAATGGTGACGGTTAACATCCGTTCCATGCTGCCAGAGACTAAGTCCCAACAGGCAACTTCGTACTGGGGGATTTGTCAGCATCAGACTGACTGTTCTCCCAACAACGCCAGTCCCTGGAATACCAGGGCTGGCTTTTTTTCTGAAGTCCAAATGGTGACGGTTAACATCCGTCCTGACGGGGTTTT
>JAHWFP010212991.1:0-25470 GCA_023313725.1 Lithobius niger
ACCGCGTGATCCGAAGAAGACACACGTGTTTCTTACTACCTGCAAATACTGATGCATACACATATGTTTTTCAAATCGGTCGGAAAATGCGCCCCGAATAAGAAGGGTTTCGGACCTACAAGGAAGCCGAATACGTAACTGAACTGTGTAGTATCGATTCGGTTCTCAAGACACCCCTCGTTCATTTAAACTCCTACTCAGCAATTGAAGAGGACGAGGTCATGTTGAGAGCAAGCGCTCAAGTAGGGCTTATTACTCGGCATCAGCTCCAGCTTTGAAGGCGATGGCATTGGTCAACCCGGAGCTCATGGAAAATAAAACAATTAGGGAATGTATGCATCTTCTTAAGCGAGCGTCTTCATGCCACAAAGATAGTTTAAGTTGGCAATGCCGTCTACTCATGAACAATGTCTTTCCGCGAATCTGCAACTGGGTTCCTGGTGGATGTAGTGGGCAAGTTTAGACTTTTGCCAGTTCAGGGTTCTGGAGACTTGCTTATTGGACAGTTACTTGTATTGGCCCCAGAACTCAAAGAAAAGGTTCGACCTGCCCAAACATTGGTCAGCACGAACCATGGAAGCTATCGAAGCAAGCCTATGTATGCAAAGATCCAACATCCAGCATCCGGACATTGGAATGATCCATATGGGGGAAAGAGTAGCAGCAAAAAGCCAGCGGACAAGTCAAAGGAGCGTTCGCCCTTTCGTGACCATCCCCCCTCCTGGTCACGCGGGAAAGGACCAGAGAGTTACCAGTGTGGCCGAGGATCATTCCGGGGAAGAGGTAAAAGACCTCCACGTTGGCAATGCCGTCTACTCATGAACAATGTCTTTCCGCGAATCTGCCAGGTGGGGGGGGGGGGAGGATTGCCAGACATCTTGGACATTGGAAGATGATTGCGTCGGACCCCTTCGTCATCCGAGCTCTGGAGGAGGGATACACACCGCTATTCGTCACCAGGCTTGTAACTAGAGACTGGCTGGTAGGACGTTCCGAAATCCCAGAACTTATCAAGGGAGGCAATTTGCTGGTTGTGAAGGGGGCAGTACAGGTTTTTGGAGTCCAGCAAGGGCGATTCCGAACGGAGGGAGGATCCCGAGTTCTTTCAATCTTCGGAAACTCAATCAACACCTCGCAAAGGAACATTTCCAGATGGAATCGATCCAATCAATTCGAGACTCACTCCAGCACGAAGAGTATACCATTTCGATCGACCTCGAGGATGCGTATCTGCACGTTCCCCTCAAGCCCCTCGACATCTGTTCCGCCTTGTGGCGGGGGGAAAATCGTCCCAATGGAAATCTCTTCCCTTCGGCTTAGCGACGGCTCCATACGTGTTTACCCGGATGCGGAAACCTGTGCTTGCATACCGCACCTACATCACATCAAAGCTCACGCCTATTTGGAAGATTGGCTGGTTCGAAACAAGGAAGGTTTTCTTTTGACCCAGCAGTGGGAAATGTGCAGCTCCTGGTTTTCACATTTGGGTCTTGGTATAAACCTCAAGAAGGCCAGACCAGTTCCAAGCACTTGTGTTGTGATCCTGGGTGCAATGTTCAACACTGTAAAAATGGTGGTAAAACCAACACTGGAGAGGTTCGTCAAGACGAGAACGTCGGTGAAGACATTCGTCAGAAGGACCAAGGTAACGGCGAGGGAGTTGGCATCGCTCATTGGACTCTTGGACTCCAATGCCAGACTTGTACCCTTAGGCCACTGGCGGCCACTGGTTCAGAAGACAGCGGGGCAGCCGCGGAACAGATGGGTGGACATCATTCCGCTACGAGACCTCCCGAGGCAGAGCTGGTCGTGGTGGACGGCGAAGGGAAACCTTCAAGTTGGAGTGCCCATTCACGAGCCCGTTCCGGAGTTGCTCCTATTTTCAGACGCCGCCCTGTCAGTTGGGTGCTCACCTTGCCGGGGAAACTGCATCAGGCATTTGGAGCGAAGAAGAGAAGGTCCTGCACGTCAACGTCCTGGAGCTCAGAGCAGTTTGGAGAGCCCTCCTTGCCTGGAAGCTAAGGCTGAGGGGGCATGCAATGGGCATCATGCCACGGCTGTTGCGTATGTGAAGAAAGGTGCAGGCGCACATTCGAAATCTCTTATGGAAGAAGCCTCCAGCCTGTTTGAGATCTGCATGCGGTACGAAATCTCGCCGGTTCCTCGCCACATAGCAGGAAGTCTCAACGTGTGGGCGGAAGAGTTGTCCCGGGGTTCACAGGTGCTGTCTACGGAATGGATGTTGGACCCTCAGGGTTGGAAGCCCTGTTTCGTCAGTGGGGAACCCCGTAGGTGGATCTGTTTGCACTACAACAATCAGCTCTCATGTTTTGTGTCCCCGTTTCCGGATGGAGGGCCTGGGCAACGGACACACTGTCAGTCAGCTGGGAAGGTCTAAATGCGTACCTTCTGTGGAAAATGATCAACAAGTCGAGAGTGGCCAAAGGGAAATTCATCCTAGTAGTCACCTGTCGGCCAGCGCCTCCATGGTTCCCAGAATTGATGGAGCTGGAAAAGACGGATCCATTCCTTTGCCAATCACCAGCATCGGGGGAGGACCCTGCACCAAAACCCTTCCATGCTGAATCTTCAAGGGTGGAAACTCTAAGGAAGAATTTGGTGAGGGAGGGATTTAAGACGGAAGTGGCATCCAGGATTACGAAGTGTTTGAGGGAGTCCTCGCAACGTAACTACAATGCCAAATGGAAAAAGTGGTTCGAGTGGTGTGTAAAGTCGGACTGCGACCCATGCAACCAGGACCTACGAATGCTGACAGCTTTCTTTGAAGAGCTTTTTGTCAAAGGTTGTCCCCAAGGGCTATCGTTCGTGTTGACGAGCGTTGGGGATCCAAAGACTGTTTTCCAATGTGGTAGTTTCCAAACAGATGACAGCCTTTGACAGTGGGAGACCAAGACAAACGAAATTGTTCCCCACATGGAATCTGCCGTTGGGGCTGCAAAGTCTAATGGGCGCCCCATAGGAGCCAGCTAGAAATGCGTCCATTCTATCTCTATCCCAGAAGACTGTATTCCTAGTCGCTTTAGCCTCGGCAGCCCGCCAAAGTGAGTTGGCAGCCTTCACCAGGGATGAGGGTCATATTAGTTTTGCCAAAGACTGGTCGGACTGGTCTGACTGGTCGGAGGTATTTTTGACGTTTTCGGCCCATGTCAGAGCAAAAAATTGCAAACCGGGAACGACATCAAAGCCTGTTCGAATTAAGGCTCTAAAAGAGTGTGGACAAACACGAAAAGAGCTATGCGGTGCGGTTCTACCTATCCAAAACAGAAAATAAGAAGGAGAACTGCAATTTCATAACAAGCCAACTCCACTGTTGTTTGATGTGGACTCAAACAGTGGTGAAATTATAGATAAGGGCGTGCCTAGAATCGGGGCCGTGATTAAAAGAGCATACTTGAACGGACAGGATCACGGGGATCTCCCTGCTATAGTTAGAGCACACGAGCTTCGCGCATTAGCCGCATCATGGGCGTTGGGATGAGGTGATCACAGTGTGCTCATGGAATAGCAGTACCACCTTCATCAAACTCTACCGGATGGGGTCACCCTTAGTGTAGACTGGGGACGCCCGGACGGAGGCACACACTGGTGAATGAACTATAGTGCTGACTCAGACTGAGGGAGTCACCTCGAGTGTAGACTAGGGACACCCAGTCAACTAAGCACGCCAGTGAAGTAACTGGAAGAGGAGACAAGACCAACTGTGTAGAAGTGGTAAGTTGACTTATTCCATGTTAAAACCGTAGTAGGCAAGCTCTCCCGGGTTCAGTGAGGTTTTTCCCCACCGCCTGAATGACAAATTCAGCATAATTACTGAAGTAAGTATTTGCAGGTAGTAAGAAACGATAATTTTAAAATGTAAAATTAGTTTTTACTAACCTAAATACTTACTTCAGTAAGAACCCGCCCGCCTCCCCGCATTCACTGAAAGGAGAGTTCAAAATGTGATAAGGGGAACAAACAAGATGGCGGCCTCCTAGTTAGGAGTAGCAGCGCCCCTGGCGGGAGAGGAGAGAAAGTTTGGATACAAGCTAAAAAAAGGGAGTTTTTTAGTTGATAAATGAGCAGTGATAGCGTAAAATGATGATTTTAAGCATAATTACTGAAGTAAGTATTTAGGTTAGTAAAAACTAATTTTACATTTTAAAATTATCGTTTTTCTTATCTATTTGCAAGCCACATTTGTTGAAAATAGTAAGTTAAATGGTTTTTTTAATGTTACTTCAGAACGGGTGGAGCTAATGAATTGTGGTTTGCACCGTTGGAAAGCTGGCGAAAATAGGGTTAAAATGGTGTATTTAAACGTCTAAATCGGTCAATATTTAGCGAAGTTATCGTTTCCATATTTATTGAAAAAAGTGCGGCTTATATGTGATCCTATACGGTGTATCGGCTTGTCGGAGGTGGATGTCGGCTGTACCGATATATCGGAATTGCCTCCGATTACTGGCAATACGGATATGAATCCAATAATCGGCAAATCCCTACTGCATTCATGCTGCTCTCGGTTCTAAGCCAATCGGAGCAGGCTGGCTCTCCTACCAGTCCGTGCTTCGCATCCCAGGATCCGACCCTCTTGTATATAAACTCCCAAGCCCCCTAAATCGATAGCATAACTCACAACAAAAGCCAACAGTCACTACGCCGGTCAGGAGTTAGAGATGTCTTTTGCTAGCATGTTGCCATGCCGGGCAAAACCAGTCTGAAAAGCGAAAAGTTCAGTTAAATCGGTCTACTTAAATTTTTGTAGAACGCCTTTCAGAAGCACAACAACAAATTTTTGTTTGAAAAAATACAGATGTTACATGTTGTCAAGCGAAGCAGACGACACAGAAAATTTAAACTTCCACAATATGCGTCGCAACCATTGATCTCTAGGCATCGTTCTGGACTGGCTGGAAGTGAGGAAGCTCCCAGCGCTCGTCGAATCTGGCGGTAAGTTCGGGCAAAACTATGCTTTCGTTCTGTTCGTAGGTGAGACCAGTGCGGTTCATAAGGGGAGAGAAACGTTTAATAGCTAAAGGCTCAAGAGCACGCAAATGGCTTCTTGTTGGTGTTGGAATGCAGGAGCACTGAAGCTTGGTCCGAACCAATATCGTATTTGGTCTTCGTTCGACGATGCCATTAAGTTTCATTCCCCGTCGGGTGGCCCCTATGAGTTCCAGAAGCCTCGCCTCCAGTTTCTGTTTGGTTTTACCAATATATACAGACTTGCAATCGAGGCAAGGAACTTTGTAAACCACCTTGCTTAAGGTTCTGATGTTGGACGATGATAGCTTGGTGGAATCACAATAATTGGCTATAGCAGGGGCTGGTGGTTGGGGAGGATTTAACCTGAAGATGCAGCACTCCTTCTGCGAGTGGGGTGACGGTGGTTGGGGCGAGATCCAGGTTGGGGGGGGGGAGTGGTGGGGACAACTATTGTGGAATTAGGAGCAGAGGACTTGCTTATTCAGGTTTGAAGGATATCTCAGGCAGCATTGGAATCCTTGTTGACTCAGAATCTTGTGGGCCACTTCACTCCTATGTGGTAAGTATGTCACATACTCATTTGGTTAAGAAGGGGCTGGTAATGTGGTCTAGACCTTTGACTTAGCACGATTCCTAGCTTTTTTCATCTCGTCATTTATCATCTTGGCTTGATAACCCCTTTCTAGAAAGATGGTCTTAGAACAGCACAGAAATTGGTCAGCAGTCTCTTTCGAGGACGAGTGTTCAATAACACAGGTGAACTCGTTTCTCAGGAGAGCTTTGGAAAGGTGTCCGGGTGTGCTGACGTGAAAGGCAGTCCTCTACCAGTGTGGGAAGGTTTTTGGTACGGTGAAAAGCAACCCTTCCCAATGTCGGTCGCTACTCGCCATTTGGCGAGTGGAAATCAACAGTTGGCGACTTGGAATTTAGCCTTACTCGCCAAATCGGCGACTAGCTACAGAGCATGCCACTAAAAAAAGGGGTATTTCTGGAACCGTATAAGTTAGAGACGAACGGTTTGCGGCGTTATGCTCAGATTTATAAGGGCTATATAACTGGATTTTTTGCAGTAATACTGGAGTTTAAGAAAATTACACAATTTTGTTAATGCATAAATTAGAGAAACCTTTCATCAAACAAGACGTATTTGGTATGTGGCGAGTCAAAATTGTGAAATGGCGAGTGCTTTGTAAGGTCTACTGGCCAAGCAGCGACTGCTACTGGATTGACATTCGGAAGGGTTGGTGAAAAGCTAATCTTTCCCTTCTCATTGGTTAAAAGTACATCACGAAAGGCGAGCTTGCCCTCCTGTTCAACTTCCCGAGTAAATTGAATGGACCCTTCCTACTCGTTTAGTGCCATGAGAATGGCATCGAATTCAGCTTTCAGAGGCGAGGCAAATACATCAACGACGTACCTTTTCTAAATAAGAAGCTCCAGAAACTTGTACAATCCATTCGTCCAAGAACTGCATAACCAACTCACACAGTGCTGGAGAACACGAGTATCCCATTTGGGTACTTGTTGTTTGCTGGAAGATGTGGCTCCCAAACGTAATGTAAAAATGGATGGCAAAATCGTCTTCAAGAGTTCCCTATCAAGTTCGTGTTCATCCTTATCAAGCTTCATCTTCTTGGCTGAACGGTCCAACATGGTGAGAATGAGGGAGTGGGGGAGGCTTGAAAAAAAGTCCAACCTCATCGAATGACACTAGCTGATGGTTCCTTGTGAGGTTGACAGCTTTGATGGAATCTAGAAGCTCACCCGTATTTTTCAGCGAGTGGGTTTCCCAAATGTACTTTCGCAACCTAGCCTTAAGCAACCAGTCAATAGGTTTGACTTGCGCATGTTTTGCTGAGGTAATTAGCCAGAGCGGGAACCCAACTTAATCTGTGCAAAAATATGTGGAAGGTGGGTACCATCCAAAGGTTTCAACATCAGAGCCTTCAGCAAGGTGGTTTACAAAGTTCCTTGCCTCGATTGCAAGTCTGTGTATATTGGTGAAACCAAGCAGTAACTGGAGGTGATGCTTCTGGAACACATAGGGGCCACCCGATGGGGAGTAAAACTTCATGGCATCACACAACACCGCAAGAAGACCAATCACTGTATTGCTTGGGAACAAGCTTCAGTGCTCCTGCATTCCAATAACAAGCAAGGAGCCCATTTGTGTGCTGTTGAGCCTTCAGCTATTAAACGTCTCTCTTGCAGTTGGATCCTCCTTATGAACCTCACTGGTCTCACCTACGATCAGAATGAAAGTATAGTTTTACCCGAACTGACCGCCAGATTGGATGAGCGCTGGGAGCTTCTTAACTTCCAGAAGGATAGATCAGTGGTTGCGACGCATGTGGTGGAAGTTTAAATGTTCTGTGTCGCCTGCTTCGCTTGACAACATGTAACATTCCGTTGTTTTCAAACAAAATTTTGTTGTTGTGCTTCTGAAAGGTGGTCTACGAAAATTTAAGTAGACTGATTTAGGTGAACTTTTTGTTTTTCAGACTGGTGGTGTCAGTGTAATTATTTTCATCATAATGTCATTTTATCACCACTGTTATTCCTGGATAACAGTGTTTCATTTAACGACCAATGGTGAGTAACAACAATTATGTTTGTACACATACGTACTCCAGTAACGCCCGCCCCTAGTTGTATTAGTGATACTGTGGAATAATGAAATCTAACTGCTAAACTTATCAGTGGGGAGGGGGGTGGCAGACTGATTTCCACATAGACATTTTAGCTATTAATTGAAAATACTCTGTTGCCAGTGATGTGTTAATTTGTTATTAATGTTTTCCCTGAAAACTAGGTGCAAGCGGTGACATAAAATGTTCAAATTTAGTCAAGTTATCTGTATATGCAAATTTATTTAGTAGTAGGCTATTAGCGATATTACTGACATAAAATCGTTACAAGTGTAGCATGTATTATTTATACCACCATTTTTTTTAGAACATGATTATTGGAACCAACCAGATGGATGGCGCAATCCTTGTTGTCGCTGCAACAGATGGTACCATGCCTCAGACACGTGAACATCTGCTATTGGCTAAACAGGTCTTTTTTGGTTTGGAATTCATCATTATCCTTTGCCCGATATTTTAATGTAGTTGCGTTAATGTATCTGTTTACTTTGGATTTTCTTAAGATTGGAATTGAACACATTGTCGTGTACATCAACAAAGTCGATGCCTCAGATCAGGAGACAGTTGAACTTGTAGAGATAGAGTTGAGGGAATTGATGTCTTCTATGGGCTTTGATGGTGATGCTGTGCCGTTTGTTGCGGGTTCAGCGTTGTGTGCACTGGAGGTAAGCATTTTATTTAGGTTCTGAATTGTCAACCTGTGTACATGAGTGTAATTATTTTTACTAGGCGAATAAATAGACATGAGTATCTGTAAATAACATAAAGGCAAGCCGGAAAAGTACCGTAAGCCAACAGCAAAAATCTTAAAATCTTATTGGAAATAACGTAGTGCAGTGAGCCAACGCATTTGTTTCACTTGGCCCGTATTCGAACTGGTGAACAAGTCCATCATCAAATCACTGCCATACCACCTTTACTAGTATGTCTTTGTCGTGGTGGACTAGTTCCCAGTTTGAATTTGGGTAACATTGCAAGGCTGGCATGTGTCCATAGAGTACTAATTATTAACCCCCCTTAATTGACAGTAATTATAGACTATTAGCCAGCTGCAGAGCTGTGTTATAGTTATTCCTATTTACCTCCAACAGATGAAAATTCTGCATAGTTCGCTGACTTCCACACTAAAGATAGTTCCCTATCTAGCGTGGAAGTCAGTGAACTATGGAGAATTTTCACTCTCTTGGAGATAAATTTGATTCAGTGTTCCACAGTAATGAGCGTCATCGTTACTGACTTTTTGTGATAGACATTCCTATGTACTATTTGGCACGCTAGCTATAAGTCATGCTAATAACGCCAAGTGTACTGTTATGTAGTGTAATGGTAACGTCTGTCATGCTGTTTCTTGTTGTTCAATGGTGTTGATAACCTACCTTTAGTTATGTGGCGCCACTGGAGTGTCAGGTCAAATGTGGGCATGTGGTGCAATCCGCTGGGGATTAGTTTAACTTTATACTTCGACTTGAATGCCTGTTCACAGTTTGGGGGGGAGTTAGCTTCAGGGTAGTGTGCTTGGCCCGTTAATTTTACTTATCTACATAAATGATATTCCTGACCTCATTGTACATCTTCTTGTTGACGACTTAAAAATCTTTAGGAAATTACACTAATGTTTTTACCATCCAACAACGCACCTCTCAAACATGCTAGTCAGGTTGAGACCCTTGGTGTCATTGTCGAGATTAACCTCAAAGCTAATGCCCAGTGCATCGCAACTGCAAGGGTGGCTAACTGTGTCCTCGGACTGATCACGCAAATCTTGACCTTCCTCATGTTTTGTATCATATGTATGCTGTCTGTTACACCTATCCACCCTCATCTTGATTTCTGTTAGCAAGCTTGGACCCCTTACATTCTCAAAATTAAGATTGTCCTCGAAGCACTCCAAAGACTGACTACCAAGCTGGGTACAAGCCTCTACGTAATCCCTCTTATCAAGAGCTCTGGTGCCTGATGGACTTACAAGATGGTGAACCCCCACCGGCTAATGGTGGTGATTTGCAAACCTTAAGATTGAACAACATTGATAGGTTCTCCAAGGACTTGCCTTGGATGCTCCCGCATGGCATGTTGAATAAATCATC
Source organism: Lithobius niger (assembly GCA_023313725.1). NCBI lineage: Eukaryota > Metazoa > Arthropoda > Chilopoda > Lithobiomorpha > Lithobiidae > Lithobius > Lithobius niger. The sequence goes on from JAHWFP010212991.1 coordinate 9,725, forward strand.
TTTAACATTACTCTGGACTATTCATTGGAAGATAGGTCTTACGCGAACCTAGCAGCATCCCTTGAATGAAACGTGGTTTACTGTACTACGTTATGTCTTATGTTTGATTTGCACTGACGGCTTTTTTCCGACTTACCATTATATTGCCATACTCGAGTATAGGGTTAACTGCAGAGTGTCAGTACCACTAACTACAATGTATCGTAAATCCCCGCAAATAAGCCCATGTCTTAATTTCAAATTTAAACTTATGGGCTTATATACAAGGCACTTTTTTTTATGGGGGAGGGGCAGGGAGAGTAATTTCCCTTTTATGCCTACTAAAATTATGACCATTTATAAAATTTTCTATCGTTAATGCTACGAAAAAAAAATTAGTTGTTTCTCAGGCCCTGCCTGGTGGTCAAATTTGCCCCTTGTCGATGCTTTTTATTTGCTAGTTCAAGCTAAATTTATTACCGTTACAAGGAAAAGCAATTCAGTTAGCTGAAAATAAGCATTCTTTAGCCAAATTAACCACTTTCAGCTCCGTAAAAGTAAGTGTTTTGCAAGTTTTTCTGTAAAATTAAGATGCAAGTGTTTTGAGCAGTTGAAAGTAAGACTTGAGTTACTTCCAATAAAATAAAAAATAAAATAAAAAGCCTGGTGGCCTGGTTACTTTTTGAATGAAAATACCCGAGAAACAAACTTATTTTTTTTCACGGCCTAAGTTACATTTTTTTTTTTTAATCACAGTTGTGGGCTTGATCGGGGAATAGGCACTAACTGTATCATAATGATCCTACGTAATGATTTCAACCTATATCAACCCTTAGCACCGTAACTGCAGTGTTGCTGCTATTCGTTCAACACGGATGGAGTATTTTTCACAATCTGTTACACGACCCATAGCCTTAAATTTTTATTTTTATAGCCGACGAAAATTTACATTACCTTATTTACACTAGCAGTTTCCCCCTTTGAGCTATTGTATCCCCTAGAAGTTGAAGTTGCCTTCCCTGCCTGGCTCGTACTCCACCACGCATGCGCCGGACTTCCCTCATATAAACCCCTGCGCAGCTGCAGTTACCATTATTTCTCCTAGGGCACTCGCCACGTGCGGTCGCCCCGAGCTATATCCCGAAGATCCGCTGCTGCTTACCTTCCGTCCGCGGCAGTAGCCTCCGGCCTCTCCGCCCGCTGTTCCTTCGGTCCTGGCGGAATATCCTGATCCTCTTCAGGACGGGCATTGGACTTTCAGCTTGTGACACGAAGTTTTCTGGCCGCTAACTGGGGTAGGGATTCCCTGATCTTGGTCATTCCGGTTCCCGGTTAACCCGGTCGTCATCCTTGCTCCCATTGTGCCCTCTTTGGATTGGGGCTCTTGTCTGTCGGTCACCCTGCACGGGCTTCTCCGTGCCCTGACATTCGAGCCGCTTCGGTTCTCCTTCTATAAGCCTTGCCCAGCTCGCACTTGGTCCTAGTCTACCCGAATATCTGCATCAGCCGTCCTTTGACCTCCGGGACGCCCGCCATGGATCCCGTCCGTCGTCGTTCTGCTCCGACCGGTGCAAGGCCCTCCTCTTCCCTAGAAGATTCTGCCACCTCCGCTCCTTTCCTTCCTCTACCGCAACATGGTCCGTTTACGCGCGTCCACCCTCTCTCAAGCCTCGGTACGGCTTTCCGGGTTGCCTCCAGCTTTACCCTCCATGGTACGCTATCCGCGGCAGCCGCCGTCGGTTCCCTTCCTGGGACTGACTGCCGCCTTTCCTTCTGCCAGTCAACGGGGAACCTTCCGCAAATTTGGAGGACGATTCACATCCTCGTTTTACTGTCATCATTCGGATAATCCAGTGCCAGCGAATCCTTGACCTCCGGCTCCGCTTCTACCATCACCTGTTGTCTCCATCCCGTTAGGTGCTCACCACCTTGTGTCTCCAGCGTTTCAGCCACCTCCTGGCCTTCGGCTCCCGGTCCCGTTTCCATCCTTTCGGCATCCCGAATCCTGGGTGGAGGCGCCTTCTGCTTCATCCTCTCCTCTTCGCGCCATGGACTTGGCCTGTGACGAATACGTCCCCACAGGAGACTATTATACCATCCTCCGACCAGCCACTCCTGACTTTTTGTTCCTATCCCCATGGCCGCAGCCAATCCTCCGACACCATCCAGTCTGCGTTCCCGGTATCAGTCGCTTAACCACCTCCGCCTCTGGCTTCCGCCGCCTCCTCCGTCCTCACCAAGTCTGCCGTCCTCACCGGGACACTGGATGTGCCATCCTGCACCAGGGACATTTCGCCTCCTCCCTCTCCATCGCTGTCGCAACCCTTCGCTCACTAAAAAAAAAAAAAAAAAGGACACATGACAAAAAAAAAACATCAAAACATAAGAGAAAAGGGCATCAACGGAAGAAAGAACGGAACAGACGGAATGGGATACTCCACTCTGGAGTCATGTATTGCCAGTATCCGAAAAAAAAAAGAACGTCGGACACCGGCAATCCGCAATACCCAATTTGCTCCCACAACGCTTCTCCTATGCGCCTCCACAGCCGGGTGGAATGGACGTCTTTCGTCTTTCTCTTCTACCACCAGGGAGCGCCACCTTCTGCTGCTACCGCCGTTACGTTTCAAATTTCAAACCCGCCACTCGCCCACTGTCAACCTCGCAGGCTGCGATTCAACCATGGCTAACGGCTCGTCATCCGAAGTTTCTGATCATACTCCTCCACAGTCTCTGCCGTTGCAACCGGGGGGCCATCAACGTTCCGTCACCAACGACGTGCAAGTGCCCTGGTTTTGCGTTTCCACTGCCAAAGCCTAGAACCGATCCTCATCCGCGTTGTCAGCGCCATCGCCTTTGGCGCCTTTGCGACGGCCTACAGAAGCGCTGCAAATTTTGCATAACGATCTCCCCCCAACGCTGGACGTTAATTAGGAAGCATCACCTTCAGTCCAAACAACAAACTGACCGGGCCCGTCGCCAACGTACTACGGCTGCTGCATCCACTGCTGTATCTCGATCCTCCTCCTCCGCCACGTCCGCGATCACCAAACCATCTTCAAAGTGATCGTCGTTACCACTTCCACCGCCGGTCCAAGGCGCTGACTCTGCCATCCGTCCTGCCAAAAAGCCAAGGATACGGTTTTCACTGGGATCGTCCACTATAACCTCCAGTTCGTCCTATGGGCCGACTTCCACACATTCTCTGACGGACACGACTAATTTCTCCGCTATCACATCACACGGTATCCGGCGTTCCAGTGCGGCTCAGCCTCCGCTCACTAGTTCCATACCAGCTGTGCCAGGCACCTCGGGTGTCAAGGCTCCACCTAGTATCCTGAAAAAATCCAGTGTACCAATCCTATCGGCAGTCAGCAAGTTACCCCAAGAATTTCGACACTTCCCGTGAATGTTAGTTCCTTTGCAGTGAAGTCAAACTAGATTTCGGGTCTGCCCTCACCATCCCCAAAAGAGTCGAAGTCCCTGCTTTTGTCCTTTTCGACAACGACAAATGTTTACGCTTGAGCCTGCTTGCCGCATCACAAGCCGACATCCTGAACACAGCAGTCAACGCACTCTGCGAGAACTATCAGCCGACGCTAGCCCCGAAGAGATTCGCAATCTTTCTTCCCTCATCTCTCAACTATTCCAAAAAGCAAGCTTTACCACTTACCACTCCCTAAACTGGGCCACTCGGGCATTATTTAACAACTCGCGCCTATTTAGGGAAGCAGCCCTTAAATCCGCCAACAACCTCAACGAGTCCACTAGACACCGGCTACGTAACCAGCCGCTTCACGAGTCCGATACTCTTTTCCGCGGACTGATCCCGACTCTTGCGCCTCATCTTGACATTTCGCGCAAGCCCTAACCATTTCGCCAAGACAAAGCGCCCTTTCGCTCATCGAAGTCGAACAGACACCAGAACGCTCGCTCTCCTCTCGACGATTGGAACAAACCAACGATTCCTGCAAAAACTTCAAGAAGCGACAGTTCAACCAACAAGAACCAGCCCTTTCGACTTGAACAACAGCCTCGCTCCCGTTACAACCAACGTAACAACCAGAAACAGGCCGCAACCCCCGACTGCTGCAGCCGCTACTCATCGCCCGGCGGTCGTAGTTTCCATGCAAACAATGACTGTCCCCAACTCTCCTGCTTTCCGGTCGGCGCAAGACTCCGCCACTTCTACCCGGCTTGGAAAAACGTTTTGCACAACTCCAAAGTCCTTTTGGTCATCAAGGAGTGTTTTCGCCCCACCTTCCTCTCAAGACCACTAAACAAGTACATCGACAATCCCCACTTCAAAATGGAGACACTGGAGTCCATCCACCTCTCCTTTAAACAGAACGACTGGACAATATGCATAGATCTAGAGGATGCATACCTTCATGTTCCACTTCACCCATCCTCTACGAAATTCTTCCGGTTCATCTACGACGGCCAAGTTTACGAATCCGCTCTCTATCTTTCGGTCTGAATGCAGCTCCAAGAATTTTCACCATGGTCTTAAAACCAAGCCTAGCTCACCTTCACCAACAGCAAATCAAAGCAAGCGCTTACCTTGACGACTGGGCCCTGCACAACCAGGACCCCCGCCGTCTCGAACCAGACAGGGACACCACAATCAATCTCTTAAACCAGCTGGGATTCGCCGTAAACCACTCTAAATTATGCGTCACTCCACAATAGCAATTCACGTTCCTAGGCGCCTCATTCAATCTCTCATCGGCCAAAATCTCCCATCGCTCTACAGAGTAGAAGATTTTGTACGACACATTCGCCAATTCCAAACCCAGCAAACCTTCTCCCTCCGAGAACTTAACTCCCTCATCGGGAAGAGGACTCAATGGCGAACCTCATTCCTTACGGACGGTGGATGGTAAGATTTTTTCACCACCATCGAATCGACAACTGGTCAAACCCTCATCTCAATCCAGATCAACAGTTCCTCTTCCACAAAGACTTTCCCCACGAAAGCCTCCTTTGATGGACAGATGTCGCGAACCTCACCAAGACAGTTCCACTCCACGAACCTCCCCCCAACTACATCATCTTTACCGACGCCTCAAATTATGGCTGGGGAGCCCACTTAAGCAACCTAGAGACATCAGACATCTGGCAGAAAGACAAATTACACCACATCAACTTCCTCGAACTCCGAGCAATTTTTTTCGCGCTGCAACATTTCCTCCCGCTCATCAAAATCCAAGTAATCCAAGTACAAGTTGACAACACCACAGCCCTGGCTTACATAAGGAAAGAAGGTGGAACCAAGTCCAGACTGCTTCACAACTTAACTTCCGAAATTCTCAACCTCTGCATCTCGAACAACATCACTTTGCTTCCCCTCCTCATTCCAGGGAACAAGAATGTGATCGCGGACTTTCTCTCCCGTCGTTCACCCCCTGCAGGGGAATGGTGCCTCAAGAATTCCATCTGCGAATATCTCTTCACAATATGGGGTACTCCAATGATCGACCTAATCGCCACGAGACACAATGCCAGACTTCCCCGTTACATCAGCCCCATTTCGGACGACCAAGCAATGGCAGTCGACGCCCTGACATACCCATGGCACAACCTCTACGCATACCTGTTTCCACCATTCAAACTCCTTCCACGAATACTTCGGAAAGCCGAAGAAAATCGAAGCCTCTTTCTTCTAATAGCTCCCCTCTGGCCGTCGGCACCATGGTTCCCACACCTACTATCCCTCCTAGTCGACACTCCAAGAACCCTCCCTTTTCTTCCAAATCTTCTGTCTCAACAAAAGGGCTTGAAACTTCACCCAAACCTTCCCATTCTAAACCTTCACGCGTGGCTTCTATCATCAAACTCCTCAAGAAGGCTGGAATTCATCAAGATGATGCCACCCGAATCGCTTTAAAAGCCACCAGAGAATCAACAAACAGAATGTATGACAGCCGCTGGTCCAAGTGGTTTCATTAGTGTTTCACAAGGAAAATCAATCCCTCTCTACCCGAACTTGTAAGATTCTTCACTGACCTTTTCGACATCGACAAACTCAAAGGCTCAACGATCATTGTCTACCGCTCAGCCCTAAACTCGGTATTCAAGGCAGCAGACAAGCCCAACCTTCTCGATGATTACCGAATTTTTGCTCCTCTTTGCACCTTCGAAAATGACCGCCCAACAACGAGAAGACTTGTCACAGACTGGGACTTGTCATTCGTCCTACAATCCCTAATGAAAGACCCCTATGAACCAATTCAAGACAGCTCCCTTCACCTTCTAACCAGGAAAGCTGTCTTCTTCTTCACACTCGCAGCAAGCGCCCGTTGTTCCGAAATCCAAGCCCTATCAGCAGACCCAGCCTACTGCAACTTTGGTCCAAACTTCTCTTCGGTAACCCTTCACCCAAGAGCAGGATTTCGAGCCAAGACTCAGAAACCATCCGAACCACGAAAACCCATAACCTTCCCAGCCCTCTCAACCTTCACAGGTGACGAGCCTGAACGTTTACTATGTCCCATCCGAGCACTCCGTTTCTACCTCACAAGAACTCAACACGAAGACATCCGTAGAGGCAGAAATCAACTTTTTCTACCGGTAGACCTCCAAACAGGAGAAACCTCAGCCGCCATGATCTCCCGCTGGATAAAAAAAACCATCGACATTGCGTACGACAAAGCCAACCTGAGCAGGGAAAGAGCAACAGCACACGAGGTCAGAGTGATTTCTACATCATGGGCACTCCACAACGCCATCCCAATAGAAGAAATTCTACAAGCCGCATCTTGGCGCCACTCAACGACATTCACCTCCCACTACCTGAGGAGCATGTCAAGAGAAAAAAAGGGACTACACCGGCTGGGACCAATCGTCTCAGCCAGAACTGTGGTCAAGCCCCCTTAAGCGCTCAGAACGAAGCAGAAGCAAGCCATTCCAGATGGAAGCAAGCCATCCATAGAAGGAATCAAGAACCCAAAAAAAACTACGGTCCTCTTCAGGGCCACCAAACCCTACGAAGGAGATCCAACTTCCTGTTCCAACATCCTGTTCTGAAGAAAGTGCAAATTTGTACTATAATAATAATTTTGGGGGAAGCCTGCTTGCATCCCTGGGCGACCCGTCAGATCCGTGCCCGCCACCACGTTTGACGAGGTCAACTGATAATGCTAAATTATCAGGTTAATATGTTTGGAAACAAAGAAAGAACATTTTGCCGGCCCCCAGCCAGGGCAGCTAAAAATGGTTTCTATTGTGCGTAAAACATACTTAACCAAAGCATGCCCTACCTCCCCTCTCGAGTCACCGCCTGACAGATTGAGAGGAAAATAAATGCCGAACCCAACCACGTTCTCGCTTATATAGAGAGGGCTGCGCGTGCGCAGTGGGTCATGCTAGCAGGCGGCTACTAACAACCAAAAACTTCCAGGGAGACATTAAATTGAGGACAATGTAATGCTAAATTATCAGGCTAAGTATGTTTTAGGCAAATAGTTAGGTAGATATGTGCAGTAAAAGGGAAGAATCGTGCCTTTTGTCATAAAAGCATGAAACTTGGTAGGGTGTCACTGTATATTCTAAATTGAAGATTTAGAGGTGGGGCCACCAAAAATTTCAAAAATTCCACCCTTGGGAACTGGTTTATGGAAAAGCAGTGCTAAAAAATTATAAAATAATAGTAAAATCTTAATTATAGTGTAACAAATATAATTTTTTTATAGGGCTTCTCACTATTTATTTCCTTGCTTTCTGGGCTACAGTTAAAGTATAGAACTTACAATGGTAATAAAAAAAATACACAACTTAGTTAAGCCACTGAAAAATACTCAGTAGACTGTGAGCCTGACTTACAAAAAAGTTAGATAATATGTGCGCTGTGTCGAAAAGAAACTGATGAATCCCTGAAGTGCCCTGCAAATTCCTGCCATACAGGTGTTAGTCCTGGGTGAGGAGGTAATACTTTGGCTGATAACATAATTCATTTCCACGAATTAAGAGCTACGCTCATGAATATAGATATAAGATGGCTCGATGACAGAGATGGTGTTTGTGAGACTGCGGGAACATGGAGCCAAGTGTCACAAGTCATGTTGCATTAAGTTCCATTAAACGAGCTAAGAAGAAGAAAGCTAGTTGGTGAGGAAAGTACCTCAAAGAGTACACTCGCTTAAGCAATACTCATGAAGTATCAGGGAAAGAGATGTCTTTTCCTCAGTCAATCAACTTCAGAGAGACTTCATGACGCTTTCACCTTCCACTTTGATGCCCGTGTTTGTAAATGTGCCATGGAGCTTTAAGACGAGAGACTACTTGCAAACTAAGTACAGATGATCTGGTTGCATAGGACACGAAGTACCATGCACGTTGTTTGGCTGCTTTATACAACATATCGGCTGATTCAGGTAGCTGTACGGACACCATAAATCATGATTTTGGTCTCCTTGCAGAACTACTGTCGAACCTTGAGGAGCCAAGAACAGACACTGAAGTTACTCCAGTCTTTAAACAAACAGATCTCTCAAAACTGTGTTCAGATCGCCTTGAACAACTAGGTATTCAGTACCACGTTCATAGTACAATCTTTAAAACAGGAATACTGGCAAATTTTGAGAACTTGAAAGCAACCAAACAAGGTCGTGATGTGGTCTTAGCACTTGATTTGGTTATAGGATATGCTATGAAAAGGTTGTGTGCAGAGGATCGTGACGATGAAGCCATTGTAATGCTACCAAATTAATCAGGAGGGATATGTTTCAAATATAACCAAAGACGAGTGTATAACGTCAAAGAAGATAGTCAAGTCAAAGCCCTCCCTCAGTCCCTTTTTTTCATTAGTAGCTCTGATTCTTGAAGGGCCAGACAGGTTCAAGCTTTAGTCAAGGCTGAGGTTATGTCTGCAAGAACTGCGAATCATTCTTTAAATTATTGCATCCCACGTAACCAAAACAAGACATGCCCATCATGTCTAGCTGCTAGCTGTTTGTGCAGCCTGATGAAGAAGGCTTACAATAATTACATAGAACTTATTGGCTCTGGTGAAAACGTGGAAGAATGACAGCTGGTGCACTCAAAGATGCAGGGACTCTCCTCTGTTTCAGTTATTGGTAAATCTCTGATACGTTGGAACTCATCCTTCTAATGTACGTTAGGTCACTATGGGAAGGAAATTGCAATCTTTACATAGAGAGTTTGACAAAACTAACCCCATGTTTCTTTGTGTTTAACCATACCAATTACGCAAAATGGGCTCCAGTGTATATCCGAGACTTGGTCAGTCTTGAGAAAACACCAAGATACAGCAGCAGCATTAGAAAATGGTTATTTCGTAGTATGTAAGAGCGGGAGAGCATTCTCATCAATGGCCATTGATCAGGAACGTCGGCAGAATAGTGCTGTTGTTAAAGGGGATGGAGGAGCAGTTGAATTGACCCAGAACCCAGAAGCCCACGAAAAATGGATGGTGGCTGGACCTGAAACTGCCAGATTAATTGTCGAATTCAGTTCTAGTTGGCAAAGCGAAGGGAAGATAGGCACCTTGACACACATCATCATGAAAACTCAATAAGCGTAAAGTCAGTCTTTGCAATGCAGGTGAAATCACTAACCAGTGTGACTGAAAAAATGGGCAGCCCGTTCCTTGATGAATCATCAATCAATACACATCATGTTGTTGACTCAACTGCTGTGGCTTCAATACTCAATACTGAAGATAAAGGAAACCGACAGTACAAATAGTTTGTGAAAGAATGACTGCTGTAACGAAAAAAAAGCTTTTAATACACCCCCGTAACCGAGAATGAATTCCATCCATTTCAACCATTCCTTCCCAAGGCATCAAAAACAAAACTAGGAGTCTCGTCTTTGCAAAAGGACTGCAGTTTTTTTTTCCAGACTGTACATAGCTTGCCAGACACGTGGTGGTGATCTAGAAACGTTTTTCAAGCATAAAAATCCATTATCACCTTCTTCCATATCACAATGCAACAGATTACAAACTGAACAGAAATCCGACCTAGCTGTTGCTCTACCTAGAAAGCTGTCTTGGTATTCACCCTGAAACACCATAGACTGTTGCAGTTATACTGGATGGTGTATGTAACATAAAAAAACTGAAGCAAACTACATTTAAGACCTTCAACGACACAGTGGGCACAGTTTCTTCATGTTGACGAAAATAATACTTAGTTATTTAGTTTTCACGCAAAGCATTCACTTGTCTTGCCATGTTTGGAAAGCAGGTAGTAAGTACTTTTGGGAAAGATGTTTTGCCCTGCCCGGCAATGGATAGTAACAATATGGCTCCTTATGACCATGAGGAAGCGGATACCCGCATATTGCTCCACACAGCTGATACCGTGCAAAAAAGCATTAAAATGATTCTAGTGCGTACAGTTGATACAGATGTACTTGTACTGACCAATGCATCATTGCCTAAGCTAGGCGATGTACAGGTTGCATTCGGTACAGGCCAAAAGTATCGCTACATTCGTGCGTATAAAATTGCTGTATCACTTGGTGTTGAAAAGTCTTGAGATTTACCGATGTTCCACGCATTCACAGGATGTGATGCTACTTCATCATTAGCAACAAGGGGGAAATGTTCATGTTGGATGCAACTAAGATGTTCCTTGAACTTTCTGCAGAACCTTCGGATATATCAGACGAGTCCATGTCCAAGAAATGATAACCATATTGCTGTATGACAGGACCAGCATTCAGGAAGATATTGATCAGGCATGTCGAACGCGTGTTTTGTGAAGAATACGCACATTTTAAGCCCAACCACAAGTCCCTGAGACCTCTGTGAGCCGAGCTATTAGACGCAGTATTGATGCTATACCACCAACTAAGGCCACCTTAGAGGAACACGCAAGAATGGAAGTGTACCAAGGAGGATATGTATGGGAAAAGCATTTAAAGAGAATAAAGCCATTTGAGCTAATTGAGATATAGAGAAGATACACTGATTGCAGTATAAAACCTCCCTTCGCCTGGTGACTGGGGTTGGACATACTCTGAAGAATGGAAGCCGTTTTGGACAACAGTGCCAGAAGCAGGAAGGTCATTACATGAACTACTACACAGTGGATTCAAAAAAGGCTGCATGATGTCAAGATGCAAACGTTTAAGGGTAGCCTTAAAATGCAGAGCTTTGTGTCATTGTAACTGTGACTGTGAAGTAGAACCAGTGTTCAGCATTGCTTATTACTTACAGAAGTAATTTATTCGAAATCGCTCTTGCATAAAATATAATATGTATGTAATAAATCATCAGATTGGTCCTTTGTGACGTTAACTTTGAAATGTGTGAGCCATTAGAAGTGAAATTAAGGGTGATATGCTATGTGCCTAACTTTTACGTCTCTTTTTTGGTGTGGCTGCTGCAATTTTAGTCCACCATTTTGAAAAATGGCGTCACAGCTACCCTGAACCCCATTTCCGGTGGCCCCATCCCTAGGTTTTATTAATAGATTACAAGGAGGTTTTCTGCCAATTTTCATGCTTTTATGACAAAAGGCACGATTTTTTCACCTATCTCCCTAACTAAAAAAAAGAAACCATTTTTAGCCGGCCTGACTGGGGGACCGGCAAAATGTTCTTTTTTTTACATAGTAGTTTTTTTTTTTTCCATGTTGAGAATTCCGTAACACCTCCTGAATACCCATTTTTGGTTATATTTAAATTTTTGCAAAATAATTCAAAAATTGTTTGAGCTACTATCTTCCGTTTTAGCACTCTTAAAAAATAAAAAAGATTCGAATGGGGTAGGCCTATTCAAAAGTTTGGCTGAATTACCGATTTGGGCTCCAAAAGATGGTGATGCAGTTTTAATAGAACAGATTTGAAAAAAATACCAACTTAGGTTGCATAAAGAAAAAAAAAAAAGAGTTCTTTCTCAGGCCTTATTCTGAAAAAGTCGGTTCGGGAGGTTTTTATTTTAGTATTTTATATTGTATCCTTCGGCGCCTCGTAATTTTCGGAAAAACATTTTTTGTGGTTTGGCTCTTTAAAAAGGTTTGCTATTCGAATGTGTCTTTTTTTTGGGAAAGTTTGATTTCTAGTTTTTGCAAATGACTTTTGCACGGTTAAGCTCTCAAGACGAGAGCATCAACATTAGAAAGCTAAAAAAAATAAGACCTAAATTACTATAACTAAAATACAGGAAAATTGGAAATATGTCAATTAGAAATCTCTAAAAAAGTGTTGAAAAGCGTATTGGAACATCAAAATATCTCATTTTTGACGAAATTATTAAAAAAAAAAGAGAAACTAGTATTGAGGGTCACAGTAGTCGTTTTGAATGACAAAAAAAAAAAATTGGGGGGTGCTTTAGAATCAACTTCTTTTATTTTTAACGGTCTTATATTCGAACCAGTACAATACTGGTTCAAGGAGAAATGATGACAGCAATAAATATTTTATCCATCCCTTTCCTTAGGGAACCAAACCAGAAATTGGCCAGGATTCAATACAGAAGTTAATGGATGAAGTAGACCGGTTCGTCCCTGAACCAGTTCGAGATTTGGATAAGCCTTTCATGATGCCAATAGAAAATGTCTATTCTATTCCAGGTAGCGTAGCAGTTAAGGTTATATCGAGAGCAAACATCTGAGCGGATAATCTGTGAACAGAGTATGATCAGTAATGCTTTGTGCTATGCTTTGTATATCGATATTGAGTGGACTTTTCACACAAAAAACTGTTCTGTTGGGAGGCCTATTCTGCCAACTTCACAAATATTAATCAGTGCTTCTATGTGGCCAGTGTGCTTTAGAAGTCAGCCATTATTTTTGATTTTCTCCTTGCCACGTATGGTACAAAATATAAATGTTATTGTTTAGGTTTTTTGACGCTTAGACTTCAAAGTAAAGGATATTTACCGTTCCATATCCTTGCAAATTTTCGACAGTAAGGTTTTTCTGGAGTTGAAGGGGCTCAGAATGACAGTCTTCATCAGGCTACCACATCACCGCTTACTTCGTCATGATCGTTCGTCTGCTGCTTTCGTTCGTCTGCTGCTATCGTTCGTTGGAACGCGGCGCGAGGCCATAGCCTCCGTAACTTGCAGGCCAGTGCACCACTTCTCTCGCAGCAACTTATTAAATTCTCCTCTCAGCAGGAACTGAATGTTTGGGTTTGATGGTCCCTGGATATTCATCAGCACAGCCTTCTCTCGGCTGTGGTGTTGAATAGCCAGGGATTCAAGGCTTCGCAGATGCACATCATTGTTGGAGTTGGACTTGAGGAGTGTCACAGTGCCTTCCCAGTTGATTCGGTGTCGAGTTTCCTTGTGGTGGATTGCTATGCCATTAGTTACAACTTCATTCCTGGTGTCTGCCATATGTTGCTTGACCCTCATACGTATACCTTTTCTTGTCTCTCCCACATAAACGGCATCATAATCCCCACATGGAACTCTGTTAATGCCTTCACGGGTGTTCTTAATGTGCTGTAGTGCTTCATCTTCGTGCTCACTGGCTTCACTTCTTTTTCTTGTTATGGCATCAGGATAGGCATGCTTTTTCATCAGATGATCCTTCAGGCCCTTTGCGTTCTTGACGTATGATGTAAAACCATTTTTCCTAAGCACACCTTGAACTTTGAAAGCTGGAGTATGGAAGGCGGACCACCGACACAAGATCAAGGATACGGAAGAAGGACAAAGAGTGGCAGTCACGTATATAGAAGGCGTTACAGACAAAGTTCAAGGTGTGCTTAGGAAAAATGGTTTTACATTATACGTCAAGAACGCAAAGGGCCTGAAGGATCACCTGATGAAAAAGCATGCCTATCCTGATGCCATAACAAGAAAAAGAAGTGAAGCCAGTGAGCAAGAAGATGAAGCCCTGAAGCACATTAAGAACACTCGTGAATGCGTTTACAGAGTTCCATGTGGGGATTGTGATGCCGTTTATGTGGGAGAGACAAGAAAAGGTATACGTACGAGGGTCAAGCAACACATGGCAGACACTAGGAATGAAGTTGTAACTAATGGCATAGCAGTCCACCACAAGAAAACTCAACACCTAATCAACTGGGAAGGCACTGTGACACTCCTCAATTCCAACTCTAACAATGATGTGCATCTGAGAAGCCTAGAATCCCTGGCTATTCAACACCACAGCCGAGAGAAGGCTGTGCTGATGAATATCCAGGGACCTTCAAACCCAAACATTCAGTTCCTGCTGAGAGGAGCGTTTAATAAGTGGCTGCGAGAGAAGTGGTGGACTGGCCTGCAAGTTACGGAGGCTATGGCCTCGCGCCGCGTTTCAACGAATGAAAGCAGACGAACGATCACGACGAAGTAAGCGGTGATGTGGTAGCCTGATGAAGACAGTCGTTCTGAGCCCCTCCAACTCCAGAAAAACCTGACTGTCGAAAATTTGCAAAGATATTGGAACGGTAAATATCCTTCACTTTGAAATCTTAAGCGTAAAAAAACGTAAACATGGACTCAAATTTTCAAAGTAATCGATGTGACATTTTTAAATGAATGTTATTGCACAATTTCACAGTTTCTGAATTGTTTACATTCATGTAATACTCCTTCAGGAAGAAAACTCCAGCATCAAAACGGAAATGTTGATTGTATTGCCGTTATAATTATGGATAGCCCTTAAAATAAGTGGCCATTTCAGCACCATTTCATTTTAAGTGGCCATTTCATTTTAAGTCACTAGCTTGGCTAGTAGAACTCAAACTGAAGTTGCTAATTGTTAATTTTCCCTCACCATTGGTAAATGGTAACCGACATTAAAGGTAGCCCATCAGTGTAACTGCTGTCAGTGGTAGACAACATCAACAAAGTTCAACAGTATACTAACGACAGCATTTACACTGAATGCTACCTTCTACCTTCAATGTTTGTCACCACTCGCCAAAGGAAAATTACTACAAAATATATTCCTTATAAAAATCAAGTGTTGAAAATGATCGTTAACATCAAAAAGAGTGAAGACTATGTTCAACGCTTGATTTTTTTAGGACTAAACTCGCAGTAATTGGTGTACACAACCTAAAGTTAAATGGGTTAAACACTCAAGTCCACCCACAGTATTATGTTATTGTGAAGTCTTTATTTAAGTCTGTTACAGACATGTCTGTACGCTAACATTACTAATTGCAAGTTTAGCTTAGGTGCTTAAAAACCTTGAAGGTACCAATGTGTTTCATTCCATGCAGTTGTGCAACACTTGAAGCGTTTGCTAAATGCCTATGTCAGGTATACATCACAAGTTCTAGACAACCGAAAGTAATAGCATCCCGGAAGATTAGTGCTTAGCACTCTGCATACTATACAGTAAAAAAATGGCCACTGCCAACTAACACGTGATTGCCATCGTTCAAATAGCTGAAAAATGGAATTGTTAGGTTTTGTGGCCGAATTGCTGTACAAACCGTCGCTTGTAGCTTCGTATTTTCAATTTTCAGCAACCTCCAACCTAACTATAAAAATAACATTTCTCCTTCATGGAGCCCTCCTTGTCTGTGTTATGTATGCGATCTCCCTCTCATCGCTTTGTAACCTACATCATACTGCATATTTATTTACGTATTTATCGAAAATACCGTCAATTCGGCAAACTTACTTTGTTTGAAGTTCATATGACAGGCAGTCACTTATGCAAAACCAAAAAAACCGTCCAAGTTCCACTATTCAAACTTGGAAATTTTTCGACTATCTCTACTGATAGTCTTCTTCAGTAATTCAGTTACTCTTCTTCAGTAATTCAGTTACTCTTCTTACACTGATAGTCTTTTTCGTTGGTGGTTGTTGTGCAAGTGAAGAAGAC
>JAHWFP010212992.1:0-15937 GCA_023313725.1 Lithobius niger
CAATGTTTTCTTATTTTAGTTTCGACCTGTGCAGAACTGATGTTCGCGTTTAATATTTCGCATTATTAAAACCTCTATGGTATTATCAGTCCAACATTAACACCGACTAACGAAGTTTTCGAAGAATTGTTGCTTCCCCTCCAGGACAAATTGTTTGGCAATAGAGATATTTTTCCTTTAGTCTAATTTTGATTCTTAACAGTTTGTTCTCTACCTGCAGTTCATTGTCTTCATTCACTACCTTCCTATTCTGATTTGTTTTTACAATAGCCAGAGCGTGGGCGGAGGTGGGGAGGCAGACTTGGAATTTGGGTTTTTAATTCATGCGATAACCAAAGAACAAAACGTGTTTGGCCAAATGTTTATATGAATTATATTCTTAGTTTGACCTAAGGAATTAGTCACCTAAGTTTGGACACGACCTTTTGTTACACCCTGTATATAGACTAGCGTCGTACCCGGCTTCGTCCGGGGATTTGTTTGACCCGTGGTTGTTTCCCAATATTTGCTCGGTGCTGCCTGATCGTTCACTGCAACAGTCAATTTTTCTTTGTGTAAAACTCCCCCTTTTCGTCAATCCTCTCCCTCTGCAAAGCAATATATCGTAATCAAATAGTGGCTTTAACATAAGCACTGCCCCACCAACGGGCATTCCCCGTTCAGGCCCCTCCCCACTCCCAGTAGCGTGCGAAAAATAACTGTCCTTCGTCCCTGACGTCATTTAAGACATGCCTTTGCGATGACCGCGAAGAGCAAATTGTTAGTCGAGGTAACAATGTGCCAATTTCATACTTCTTTTCAGGGCAACAACGTCCCAGTTTCACCTTGAAGCCAAAGAATTGACACACTCGCACGTTTTCATTGTTCCCCTTCCGGGGGGGTCGTCGTTGCGGTTGCTTCCTTTCTGCTATGAGACTTTGTTAATGTAAGATTCTTGATCAAGTGTCGGTATTGTGTCTAGGTGGTTTAAAACTATATTTTTCGCAGGGTTGCTCGTCGCTCCAAAATCGTAAATCGGCGCCCATAAGCGAAACTCTACTCCTGCTAAGTTGTGCACCATAACCATGGCATGGTAGCGAGTTTGGATGGCAATACATGACTAATTCCAACACACGTACAATGTGGCGAAAAGAGATACATTACGTCATATGATGGTAAGCACTGCATTGCTCATTGTTCGAATGGCAGCCCATTTCAGTGACGGAGGGCATTTAACGAAATGGCTTATCCCACCATATGCTTTTCGTAAAACCCTTGGCATTAATTTATGACATGATATGATATGGCAGCCCATTTCAGTGATGGAGGGCATTTTAATGAAATGGCTTATCCCACCATATACTTTTCGTAAAACCCTTGGCATTAATTTATGACATGATATGATATGGCAGTCCATTTCAGTGACGGGAGACGTTTTAACGAAATGGCTTATCCCACCATATGCTTTTCATGATATGATGCAACACCACTCTAGTTCCTGGAATTTAGCATAGGGAGCACCACAGAACTCTGTATTTCGGTCCTTAGTGTTTTATTTAAATGACCTCATTGTCAACCTAGCATATGTGAAATGAAATTGCAGACGACACCAAATGTCCCGGGTGCAACGACGATGATAAATCAGACAATAATCAAGGCAAACTAATCAGTCGGACTAATCAGTTGGAGAAATGGTCACTTGATTGACAACGACTAGTTGATGGTCTAAACCGGTCCCCTCCCATTCTGGGAGAAAATAGTTTTCTTGAATACACTATTTGCGTCGTGATATCACCTGACCTTACCAAGGTGCTACAATTTTATTAGGAGCGTGGTTCACAATTGTTTGAAAGCCTCTGAAGACTGCAGACAGATTGTAACACTCGCTTTTAAGCACTGAGCTGTATACTGTAAGGGCGCGTTTACGCAACAAGTCATTCTCGCTTGCCGAATGCTATTTGCTAGTCAACCGTTATTTATTTATGATTAGTTTCCCGTCGCTGCTAAATGAATGCGGTAGTAGATAACAAATTGTATGTATTATAAATAACAACACGGATAAAGAACAAAGTGCCACAGTAATTTTAAACATTGCTTACAAGATCGTTCACGCTATTTCCAAATTTTGCTATTTTCCCTCAAAGTACAGCTTTTAGCAATGACCAACCGTCGGCAGAAAAAATAGCTTCTTTCGCCGAGAATTCAAGACTCCAACATGGCGTCCATTTCGTAGCTATCGAATCGAAGACAAATCATCGAATGCCGGCATACAAAAAACAGTCCGTCGTCTTGTACTGCAGTAAAAATTGTTTTCTTGTCGTCATAAATCGAAGCTCAAATGTTGCAAGCATCGTACGCCGTGTCACGAGGCACGAGAAGAAGATTTGCGTCTGCGTCGTTGCCATGGTTACTAATACGCATAGACAACTCGAAAGCCGCATACTCTGGTAAAGGCGCGAAGCAGCCATCAGATTTAGTATTGATCAAGTAAAAGCTAGTGAGCGAGAAAACTGTCGTTGCGTAAACGCGCCCTAAAGCATTGTTTCACGTCCGGCAATGTAGGTTTTTGGGGGAGGCTTTCAAGACATACACCAGGTCAATTGTTGATTAATGTGGCAGTTCAGTCTGGTCTCCCTACCGCATTGTTGATATTGAACTACTTGAGTCAGATCAGAGGAGTTGCACATAGTATGTAAAGGTCACAAACAAATTTAGGATACCCAGAGAGGTTTCAAGCACTATAGGCTTACAGCCCTCAAAACTTCGGAGATTAAGATTAGATTAAAAATATTACTTTGATTATCTGTGGATTTTTAAACCTGGATCTGTCATCATTCTTTAAGCTGTGTAATAAGGCCATGCGAGAGGCCATCCATTCAGGTTGGTTGTGAAAAAAATGATACACCAAGAATGCAGGTAGCAGTTCTTCACAAGTCGGGTTACGAAGGTTTGGAGTGAAAAGCTACGCCCAACAACATTCTGCTTATTAAACCAGTGCTTTCTGGTTTAGCTTTTGGCTTAGGCTACTTAGGCTCATGAAAATAAATTCAATTCAAGTCCATGACTGAACACGCTGAACTCATTGTTTGAAGTCTGTTTTCTAAAGTGGCCTGGCTCCTGGTTCATGTATTAGGTTTACAGTGAGTGCATGACCACGGGTCCAAGCCCCAATAAACGCGATTCTTCCTTCCTTCCTGGCTCCTTTTTAAACCACATCAGTTAATAAGGACGTTAATTCGACTATTTCCCTCGTTACGACACTCGTGAAAAGTTGACTCAGGGTAACTGGTAAAGCTTAGTACGATTGTACGTAACAATGTTGTAGGGGGAAACATTATTGTTCGATTATGAATTCTTCCGTTATCACTAAGAGCACAAATATTTTGATGATGAGTTTTTCCATAACCTAGATTCCCCAGGATTAAACGTTGTCTTGTTGCCTAACAATAAAATTACAATTTTAACGTTTATAGGCGATGATACTGACAACTTACTTCTTCGGTTTATACAATGAGCCGTACGAATAAAGTTGAAGGAAATGCTCATAAAGAAAAGGTAGAGGTACAATTTTATGCTTCCAGTAAAAGATCGGAAAAAAGCACACCCTCTAGTTTGTATGAATACCGATCACCTTTTACTTGCAAGCAGATACTTCTATCAAAAAGTAAAGCGTTCCAAAGGAAAACGGAAATACAACTAGTGGTTGCCCAACCCGCTTCTCATCCCATGGTAGCTGTCACACAACCAGTAGTTGACACTAGTGTTGCAGAGTGTGTTGTGACATTACAGATATTAGAGCAGTTGATCATCTCTCTACCCTGTGAGGCACATCGACCACCAGTGATGAAGAACAAGGACAGGGAGATGCAGGTAGTCAACTGGAATCTATTGCCGATGAACTGTACCTCCATCCTGCGATTCAGGAGAAGTCGCAGGTACCGAATGCCAAGTAAATGAATCATGATGCTGTTGCCATGGTACTAGTCAAATATCGAGGAGTTTTCGGTAAGGAAATGAATTCAAATAAGCTATTAAAAAAAGATAAACAACATGAAATCCACGACTTAAGAAAAAAACGGACGTTAAGAGAACAGGCTGATGGAACATATCAAGCTGATGGAATGGACGTAGCGGATGTTTGCAGCGATGCAAGGCAACACACACCCAACAGTGCGCAGAGTTCCAGGTAGGTTTTAATTCTAGGTGTTAAATAATAATTAACCTCTCCAGGTGGTAAGTATGTGGGTTCTAACAGTCATGTCAGGGCAATATTGTCAAGTTCGTTATGTGAAGGGGCCAAGCAGTGTCGCACTACCACAAACAAGCAAAACAATCAAAATGCTGAACCGCCATCAGTGGAGGTTGCTGCCATATCCGACACCATTCATCGACCTGTCCCACAACTTCCATACTTACCCAGAAGGAAAACTGCCTTAGACCGTTACGAAACTGTTGACACCAAACGCCTTAGAAGCGTAGAGCTGCAACGGCTCGAACAGCTCAAGATGACCAAAGAACAAACAGAATACTTTAATGCAATTAGGCATCAACCACGCAATGGACAATGCAGTTCGGGCCAAAACGTTACTGTTGAAGGTACGTGTTCATACTACAACCGGAGTACGGTGTTGTACAGAGAATTACATAACGAAACTTAAAGATGCCTGTTCACCATTTCGATAGCGTTGCCCATACTCTAAACACAGCACCCACGTTCTAGATTCTCCGTCATCCACTAGGCTGATGTTGGTCACGTGCTCTCTTTTTAGTTATGAAAATCGCGGTGATGCTGCGAAGTGTTGTTCCTTTTTTTTTATTGATCGCTATTTTCTTTATATTGCTCGAAGATTCTACGGTGCTGCAACTAGGAGTTGAAAAGGTGAAAAGGCACTTAAACCTGTAGCAATCATTAAAGTTCTTACCATCACGACTAGGTTTTGTCTAACTTCTTGCCCTTGACGATGCCTGTTTCGTTCATCCGCAGTGATATACTGCTGCAATGGTCACGGCTACATCATCATTAGGCACCTCTTCAAAATCTCACAAATTCTTTAGCGACTTTATGCAAAATGAAACATGTAACAACTATCTTGGGGGTATTCACAAGTCTGACTCGGCAAACGTGTTGCAAAATGGGAAATCTATGCTTCAGCTGCCCAAACACTGCTCGAATGCAACCCTCTCCCTTTTTAACAATTAATTGATCAAGCTTCCTCTGAGTCCGTACTAAGTGGTGCTTGCTTGCCTGTGCTGTATCACTAAGTGGTGTTTGCTGCTTAAATCTCTAACTTATCGGGAACGTCTAAAGCAACTTTCTTTTGCATCTGTCAACTCACGGTACCTCAGAGGTGACTTTATACTAACCTACTAAATCGTACAGTCTTACTGGTGCCAGTAATTATGACCTCCCTGTTTCCCGATCTCCAGCACCAGGGGTCATCCCTTCAATCCGTGGGGAATATCTTCCCAGGCAACATCCATCATCAGGTTTACTTCGAGCGGGTCGTGCAGCGCTGGACTGCCCTTCCTGCTCATGTAGTGGCTGATACTATGCTAAATTTTTTTAAAACCATCTGGACAAGTTCTTAACTTAGCCTTCAGTGTAGGCATGGGAGGGTGCATATAGCTTCTCTAAGCTGACACCGACAAATTTCTGTCCTATTATGTTCTGACTTTTGTAGTCACTGCGGAGTGGTGAAGAACCAGGTTTGTAATGGTTAACACTACACCACTCCACTCCACCGGCGTAACAGGCACCACAGCCATTACACTGAAGACTAAGTTAAGGCTAAGTGGAGTCAATGCATCTAGGCACGAGAGTCCATCGCTGACTAGATGCATCTCTTTGGAAGGATTTGCTAACAACGTTAAACAAAGGGTCCATTTTGTTCATACACGCTTTACTTCTATGCAGGGCAAACGGTTTTTGCTTTCTACCCAGAAGTAGAAAGGTTTTCCTCGTATTTTTATTCATGCTACTGGAAGGATTTGCCTCTTATTCTGCGAGCATATATTCTGCAAGTATTTGTTTTATTCATACGGGTCAATAACTTTTTTTGAGTCGTTTAAACCACGATTAGATTATAATTTATCTCGTAGAGCTTGTTTTCATTGGTGACAGGTTCTAGTGAAGGCCGATTTTTAAATTGTTTCGCAATTGTGGAAATATAAATAAACAAACACCAGTATACTTAACGTCGTTTCAAAATTATTTAAATAACAGTTAAATAAACATACACCAGTTGTTTAGTACGGGTACTGCAGTGAAGACCATCTGCAGGCACCTAGACGGAAAAAATATCTGTATCATGATGTAGATGAAATCGACCCGGGTCCAAGCAAAGACAACCAAGCAAAGACAACCTTCTTCATTATGTGTGAAGCGTATGCCCAACATAAAATAAATTGGACCTACGGATCAAACTTCGAATTGTTTTTCCAAGATAGTGCACAGTAGTCTGCGCATACGTTTGGTGGAGGTTATGATAGCAATATCGTCGCCAACATGTACAATTAGGATGACGGTGCTATCTCCAAAACCTAATGAAAAAGATGCACACATCAGCTTTGCAGCAATCCATCTGTGGTATGCGATACTTAAGCAAAATGGTAGTGCGACTAGGGAGTTGGATTTGTGATTTACAGTCGAATGGCGTCGCACTTCTGGTTAAATTTGGTATAAACGGAAATAAATACGTCCAGGCTGGAAATCAGTTGCATCTGGAGTTTATTTTTATGGCATGGTTGGAAGAAGAAAGTAAGAAGGCTTGCCACGACTTACAGCATTTCGGTGGTGGATGTTATTGAACGTTCGCCTAAAAACCTTTCAGACTTTCCTTCAGAATAGTTGTACTAATTTTGAATAGACCCGACCTGCATAAGGTCAGAAGAGCAGACCCTAAATCGGTCCGCGTTGGTCGAGCAAAAGTAGAGAAGAGAGCAAAAAACCAAAGGAAAGCCTAGCACGAGAATTTAGGTTCACGCATGCGTGGAAAGCCTTTCATACAATTTCATATACAATATTTAACATGGCATTATATTGCATAGCAAATTCTTATATAAAGAAAGAGGCCACAATATTCCACTGATCGCCCCCAGGGGCCCAGTGCAGCGGGGAGTGCCAGCACTAAATGTGACTGAGGGCACAAGGACATCAGACGCAAGACTAGCCTAAGGGGTCAAGTTGATAAACGCCAGGACGATGGGGATGATAATGTGAGGGTCCCATGTCCCAACGAACCAAGGCCCATCGTGTAACGGCGCCAGGAGGTAAGCTCTGCCCAAGGCCAACAGACAAATCGAGGACTGGCAAGCTCCGTCACTCTAGGGGAGGGGGCGGCCGAGAATTTGGAACCTCCGGTGACCGTCATGAAAATGAAGATATGAAAAGAAAAAAAGACAAAGAATTAATTTTCCAGTCTTACTAAACTCTAGAACAATCAACAATCTTATTTCTAGGTAGCGAAAGTTACGGGCATTAAGCCGTAAAACAAACTTGCTTCCCATAGAAAAAAAAAATCTTAAACTTATTTGTTAAATTAACCGAGACGCTTTATTCTCTTTGTTATAGTTTTTTAGAAGTTTTTCCGTTAGTTTTGTTAAACTTCGTAAAGTTTATTAATAGCCATGAAATCAGTGCTTTCATTTGTGCACTAACGGAAGTATAAACAATAGCAACGGATAGGTCGTCGTTGCTAGTTTTAAAATCATTACACTAATAACAATGTAAAGGCGTTTAACTCGAACAAAGATGATTGATGCAACTAAAAGTTAACAAGTTTTCCGATTGTTTTAACATGACGTTACGTCAATTGTTACAAAAGGCGAAAGATGAAATCATCAAGGCTCTTGATGAGCCGATGATTTTGAAGTATTCAAGGTAGGTTTTCAGTAAAAGATCTGAAGTTCTTCAGGAGTCCCGGGATTATCAATTTAAGGACCTTTCTTTTATAAGTTGCAAGTTGTTAAAAGCGTAATGTTGGAAATATGGTCTTACATATCAAGAAAGGGTTAACTTAAAATAAAGGGTTTAAAGGGTTTAACGAGCGTTAACCACTCCTGGTCATCTGCCCGAAGCCCTAAGGCCCTATGTCTGCAACAGCCAGATTCCCAGGCGGTCACCCACCCAGGTATCAATCCAGCCCAATGCTGCTTAACTTCGGGGATCTGACGAGAACCGGTGTTTCCAGCACTGCAAGGCCGCAGACTTAAAATAAAATCGAATGCAACAATCGTGTTTTAAACAATATTCAATGTCGGTAAGTTTGACGAAACATTGTTGCTTCGGTCGGTCAAAAAAAATTCAAAGGGAGTTGCTGTTTGTTTTCTAGCTTACTTATTTTGACGCGAAAGTGGTTGGTCTTACACAATTATTAGGCACTCAATTGCAAGAAAAGCGGCTTCAGAATTTCAGTAATTATTGTACATAGAAATGTGTCTAACGTGAATTCAAACGTGAATTATGTTAAAGACTAAGTCAATTAAATCAGGCTTCACAAATTACAGTAGTTGTAATTCAAGTCACAAATATTCAGCGTGGATACACGTTTTCGGAAACTTGAGTGTATCCGAAACTTGAGTGTGAAATACAAAACCTTGAAAAGTTATACAAACAAAACGTATAAAATCTGCAAGTTTGTAATAATAAAGTCAAGAAATAAACAACTTTAAGCAGCGGACTATGGGGAAAAGAAACTTATTTAGTTTCTTAAGTGTTGATAGCAAAAGAGATTGTATTTAGGTCCGGGTTAAAAGGATGCTTACATTAGGTTAGGGGAAAATTAATTTTGCAATTACTTGAGTTTGCGTGATAACATTTTGCACGTAAAGTTAAATTGATTCTTGAATTTTAAAGCCTGCTTCGGCTAATACCGGGCGTAGTATCGTACACCCAAGCAGCTAATAGAAAAATAAAATCGTTGGCCAATTGTACAACTGAATCGCGAAGGTAACGTCTTGCATAACCACTACTTTCGCGACTGTTAACGGGGAGAGTTTAGGCGCCGAGTCAACCAAGAAAAGACACTGGTGAGAACGAAGAGGGGCCTCCATAGCTAACCAACATGCAAGTTATGGTCAGAATCAATTTAAACGTCACACGCATTAGTCTGCGAGCAGACTAGGAATGACGCAAACTGAGCGCACAGAACCCTGGCGAAGTGCTGCAGCACAACTTTGAGACGTAGCCCGTCCTAGTTGCACCAGTAAACCGTCTAAACTCGGATAACCGGATAAAACTACTTATTTCGAAACTTTGGCAGGCTCAGTATTAGTATACTTCAATTTAAGCTTACCATATTGACACGTATTAAGCTATCAGTATAGGAGCCTCATTCAACATGCGTTTTAGATACCTAACAGTGTGTGGGGGGGGGGGGGGGCGGGGGGAAAAGTTAAGTATTAAGATAAATCATGCACGAAGGACGCACTCAGGTTTGGGACCTAACCATTTTCCACGAGCAACACCAAAATCAATCAGTTGTACGACCATAGAGGCACTTTCCTTTAAATTTCTTAAAGATTTCAACTTCACGCTCAAATGAAAAGGAGTCAAATCATAAGGAGTTCTCAAAAACGTCAAAAATAGAAAAGCATCAATCATTTGTTTTGAGTAGACAGCGAAACCTGACATTGAGGTAATGGGAAGATAAACTGCATAGAGTTGATGGGTAACAGTTTTCGTAGTGAGCAAATCAGTTACGAATGGGTGTAAATGCAAACTAACGTTGTTACACCCAATTTGCAAACCTTCAAATTTAGTGGCGGCCATTAGGAAAAAAAGTCAAGAAATTTTCCAAATCAGGAAATTCTTCCTTCCTTCCTTTAAAAGTTACATGTTTCATAAAGGTTCTGAGGTTTAAAAATTTGGAAATCTTAATTTTCAAAACTGATACTCAAAAGGTTCAAATTTAGTAACAAGTGTTTCAAGAAATTAGGCGGGATGAGCAGCAGTACTGGCATTTTCACACCAGAATCGTGACCGCTCACCAAAACTTTTCTTGAAGTTCTGAATTTACCAACTTTATTGTGGGAATTGTTTCAAAATTAACTTATTTTGGGTGGTTTAAACCATTTTCAGTGTTTCACGTGTGAGGGGGCTAATTCTGTACGAGAATTTTGCGTAGCTCTCAGTGTCATGTTTTTCATGTAGTATCAAAACATACAACTGAATGATAAAATAATGAATGGAAAAGCTTTATTTAGGCTGCAAAAAGAGGTTTTTACACATTTTTCAATAAAATATATATTACCTTACCCTTTCTGGTATTTTAACTATGAGGGTTCCATTTCTGGCAAGGTTCTGAACAGCACTTCTTGAGTTTGTCCAAATTAGACGTGATGAAAGGAGTTTAAGACGATCTTCATTTTGTTTTTGTTTTAATCAAATTCTCCTGGAATTTCGTCATGCACCGGACGCAAATTATCAATGTGTTGATAATTTTTCTGGATTAATCCAGTACCAAGATCCCTCACTCGATATATCAGAGGGGAGACCTTTTCATGGATTATGTAAGGTCCACTATACTTTGGTGCAAGACGAGCCGCGAAGTAATTGGATTTACTGGAGATGTGGTGCGTTTTGACCCATTCTGTCTCCAACATTAAATTCAAAATCTACATTACGATCAGCATTTAGCTTATCACTAATGTACTTTCTATCAGAAACTCTGAAACGTCTTACCCTTTCAATAGCCTTTTGTAGATTTTTCGACAATTCTGCTGCGTACAGAGCAACTGGCTGTTCTATGACTTTATCTAATGGTGGCTCGAGACCCATTGAGAGTTCTCGACCAAAGCATAAGAAAGCTGGTGTATAGCCTGTCCTTGAATGAATTGATATATTCAGAGACATGATAAACATGGGCAACTTGTCTGCCCAGTCTCTCTGAGATTCACAGAACATTGTAATTTGCCTGTTGATTTTTTCATTAAGGTTTCCACATTTGCATTGGCTTGAGGGTGATAAACCCCGGTGTGGGCTGCCTTAATGCCAAATCGTCTGTACAGTTGTTTTACTAATTTTGCGCAGAATGGTGGTCCTGAGTCTGAAATAATTCGAACTGGAACGCCAAAATATTTGATAAAGTTGTTGATTAGCAACGTCACAA
Source organism: Lithobius niger (assembly GCA_023313725.1). Lineage (NCBI taxonomy): Eukaryota > Metazoa > Arthropoda > Chilopoda > Lithobiomorpha > Lithobiidae > Lithobius > Lithobius niger. Next base: position 11,088 of record JAHWFP010212992.1, read on the forward strand.
ATGTCTTGGTATCAAACTTCCTACAAGGGTATGCGTCTGTGTAGCCCGAAAAAGCATCTGTTATTACTAAGATGTGTTTGAAATTTGAGCCTTTGCTTTCTGGTAAGCTGCTTTTCCAATCGACGTGAACAGTATGCCCAGGATAGTAAAGAGGAGCGGAGCAAAGTCTACCAAGCATCTGTGCGCCACGGCCTTTTTTTGTTTGGCACTGGTGGCATTTTTTAACAAATGCATGGGCTAGCTTTGACGCTCTTGGAAAATAATATAAATTATATAATCGGGCTAGAGTCTTACGAGCGCCGAAATGTCCGCCTGGTAGCGTGCTGTGGTGGAGTTCAAGCACTCGTCGTTACAACGAGCGTGGAACAAAAATCTTAATCTTAGTCGAATTAACAGGATCTTCAGACAATTCAATAAAAATAATTTGCTGTTCAGTGTCAAAAAACACATTGAATGTACCATCTTCAACCTAATTGTTTTAAGCTGTAGAGCGATTTTATAAGTTTACACACTTTGTGTTCCATACAGGGGCTTTGGAATCTTTTCATTTGTTCCACAAATAGTGTCTCGGCTTCTGGCAATGTTTAACTTAAAAAGGCTGTTTTAATGTCAAATTAGTCAGGTAAATAACTATTTTGGGCAGCTGCCACGAGAAGTAGACGAAATGGTAGGTAGAGAGGCGGCCGGACAGTAAGTATCGTGCTTATCAATGCCATACCGTCGAGAAAGCCTTTTACTACAAAGCAAGTTTATAGCGTGTGAGGGCTCCCAAAGAGTCCCAAAGGCTCCCAAACTTTACAACAAAGGCCCATCGTAACCCTACTGCCTTTCAACCTGGTTGCAAATCTAAGAGTTCCCAGGTCCCATTCAAACTCGATGAATCAAATTCGTCACGTGCAGCGAGTTTTCTCCTGTGGCTGCTAATATTTCAGCGTATGTTCTTGTTTGCAAAGGAACAGTAGGTATGTTTGAGGCGACAAACACTGAACTTTCCTGTGGTGCAGTCTCAGTTGCATCTTCGAATGTTTTTGTCTCGGCTGAGTTAACCTGGGTAGGTTGTATCCTGCCCCCACTTGGCCAGAGGGATGACATTGTGACGCCAAAAAGCTTGGCTTCGGATCTAATTAACAGGGTAGAACCATGTGGAACGTCCACTGAGCCAGTTACGCCAACAAGCATACTGGAAAAAGAGTCCGACGCCACTGTATCAGTGTCAGCAACGTGAATAACACCAGTTGTTTCTGTAGCTTCGTTCTTCTGCTTTACTACTAGACATCATTTCATCTGTAACAATTGGAGATTCTTGCATAGAAGTGGATTGTTAACTGTTGACAGAGGTATTGTTGGATAGACTAGGCCTATAGTTTTGAGATTTAGGAGTTTATAGCGCGTGAGCTGTGTAGTTCCTGTTAAGTTGAAATAAGAGGAATTGACACTGCGTCGGCAGTACTACGTCAAATTCGTGTTCCACTGCCATAAACAAAAAAAAACTTATGTCATAACCACCTGGGGCTAAATGATTGCTAGTTAACAATGAAGTGCAAAGAAAACTTCACCTTCACTTGAATCTCTTGATCTTTGTTCTTGCAGGAGGTTGCTTTAATGCACATCAAAGGCACTCAATTGTTAATTAAAGTGTTGCACACTTGACTTTCAAGATGAACTAAACCACAGTTGCACCGGAGTTTAACGATTTCTTAAATATGTAAACAGCAGTGCTTGCTAATTCGGCGCAAAAATAAAGTGGCAACTTGGCTGCGTTCAAGGTTGCACGTACGAGTGAGTTTTAATATTATTGCTAAGGAATTGCGACAGTACGTAGGTCACATTCGATGTCCTATACCATTATCCTTTAAGTACTTATTAAAAAGAATCCATGAAAATTCACCGCCTTGGTTAGTCGCTAGTGTTTTTAGTTTGTGCCCAGTCTCTCTTTCACTATGCTTATGATCTTTTTTTTAAAATATTCAAAAACTGCAGCTTTGGATTTCATGAAGAAAACATAGACTGTACTCATTGGTGACAGTCAGAATGCAAATACTACACCACAACGACTTGATAGGGCCTACAATATCCTAAAACACGGTGTCAAGAGGACGCTGTATTCGATTTACAATCAATGGCTAATGAAGCTTCTTTTTAGCATTTGCTTGTAAACAGTTGTGATGTTTATTGTGCTCAGATTTGCATGACTTTGGCCGACTAAAATGTATAAATGCCCTTTGTTTTGAAATGTGGCTACGTAGAAGGCCCTACCTGTGTAATACTTTCGGGCCATAAACAGCTTGTTTTGGCAAAACGTTTACTTACTGCACCTTTCAAAACAACTTTCAACTTTTGTTTGCAGGTTTGTACTTTTTGTAATACTTAAATAAACACAGATGGAAACCTATTTACGTTGCCTTTTGGACTTAAATGTCAGACTGATTGAGCGGGGCATTCTTTCCCCAAAAGGCAACGTAAATAGGTTTGCATCCATATTTATTGAACACTTGTCGAGCCCATTTGGCTTTCTGTGCTGTTTAATTTTATAATACAGGGTTTGATCACTGCAGGTGTTACGTCATTGCTACTCCTTTCCATTTTATGACCACTTCAGGGTTGGCTTACGTCACCCAGTTTGTGTCTAACAGGTGGCATCAAGGGCACAGGGAATGGAGTCCTTGCTTGTCTCCAACAGGTGAAGTCGAGGGCACAGGGAATGGAATCCTTGCTTGCATTCCATTTTACCTGTCAATCATCAGTTTCATTTATCTTAGCAATAGGCTTAAGAAGAGCTAAATAAATATACACAAATCGGTGTAAATTATATAAAGGAAAGAGGAAAACAAGTCAACTAGCAAAAATCTAACACTAGAAATAACGTAGTACAGTAAAAGTGTACTACTGTACTACGTTATTTCTAGTGTTTGATTTTCGCTATTTGGCTTGTTTTCCTCTCTCCTACTTCTGCCTGGATGGAGACGACACGTTGGCAGGAAATAAATATTTAAAAAATCTATAAAGTGCATAAGTATACAACACAGCTCGACGTTTCACCTTAAAAGCCGTAACTCATTTTCAAGGGCAGTAAAACATGAAAATGATCTGGAAAATCAAATCATGAAAAAAAATATCTTCGTCGTGACAGGCGACTGTCAGAACATCAGTCACTCTGAATGAAACGAGTCAAAATGGACAAAACCAAGGTAAAGAGAAGGACCTCCAAGTGTGCAGCAAGTGTGAGTTATAGGCTTGTGCACTTTGTAGGCATTTAAAACATTGGTTTCCGTTGAGAAGTGTTATATTTTTTCTTAACTACTACTGTCAGCCACGTTGAGTGTACGTCATCATGCATATCCCTTCACATCCTATTTTTGGATGCTTAAATTTGCACTTCCTGAATCCCCTCCTGTCCCCCTTTTTTTGTTTCATGCTAAGCAGCTGGCTTCGACCTCGGGGCAAATTCATAAACTTCAGCAACAAACCTTTTTCATCAAGAAAAATCCCTTTCATGGAATTATCCCTAACTCGTTTAAATCCGAATTCTAAACCCACCAAACCAGACCTAGTAAACTGTTCGTGCAATCCGAAATCATCGGACTTTCTGCAGTCCTGACTTTTTGTATCCCATTACCAACTCTGTTCAAAAGAATCCTCTTTGATTTACCAAGTGTGACTGCATCCTCTTTTAATTTCTGTAGAAATATCTCGTCTTGCTATCCAAACAAATCTTTATTATAATATTGGAGGCCGGCTAAACGGAAAGCCAAAAGGAAAACCACATCTCCCCTCCTCGCGCCCGCATTAAAAATTTACTCTCCCACTCTACCTGCATGGAAACAGGAGGCAGGCATGAGTGGTCGATCAACTCAATAAAGGTTCAATCTGACAAGTCGTCGGACCGAACAATCACTTCTCCCCTCCTTGCGCCCGCATTGCAAATGCGCTCTCCAATTCTACCTGCATTGAAAGAGGAGGCAGGCATGAGTAGGCGATCAATCCTACAAGTCGTCGGGAACAGTACCGGGAAAATGTGCCGGAAAATGTGTCCGTAAACTTAATTCATGACCGGCCCCGTGCATTGCACGTGCTTCCTCTAGTTACTAATAATCTTCATCATAAATTAGAAGCTTAATTTTCACCAGCTTTTATAGCAGCGCCGCCAATTTCATCTATAAGAGCAACAGAAATGTGTTTTCCTTTATGACTAAACTGGCCCCCACGAAACTATATTCGCCCAATACAACACGTGAGCTTCTTGCCTTCCTTGATCACCCTAGGCTTCACAATTTAACCAGAGTACAACTTTCACACGAATAAACTCAACTAATTGCTACTGAGCACAAATTTATAATCAAGCCAAATCTAAAAATTGTTGCTCCTCCTTTCATTTCTGCGAGTGATTAAAGACTAGGTTCATTCCCCCGTGGCGCAGAAGCCAGTGGAATCATACTTAGCAAATTATGGCAAACACTTTCCCAAGCAAATTACGACGAATACTTTCTCATTCTAAACAAAATTCTCCATTGCATCAACATTGGTAAACTTAAATATAATACAGACCCCTTGTTCCGGAGTCCATACACTTACATTACATATGATTCTTTCCTGCAAAAATGGTTGGAATACGCGTTTGTACATGTGAAATAAATAAATACGCCTTTGTGCATGTGAAATAATAAACATGCCTTTCTACACCGGAAATAAATAAATAGGCATTGGAGATATTGTAAAGGAGGATTAAACAAACGAAGCTTCAACAATCAGCAAGAGGGCGAGTGGGCTCATTCTTCCCACGGTAGCAAGAAAAAGAGCGAGCGACCGACAATGAAAACGGATATGTGCTCTATCAATTACTTGCGGCCGTC
>JAHWFP010212992.1:15947-27925 GCA_023313725.1 Lithobius niger
CAATGAAAACGGATATGTGCTCTATCAATTACTTGCGGCCGTCTTGTGGCGGCCGTCTCGTTGCCGTCCATCCTAGGCGACAACTCGATTTTATTAATAAAGATGCCTTTATTGACTGAGCATTGCAAAATAATTTAATTAGTTTTTTTATTTCCTTAAGACTGTGGTTCGATTGACGTGTAATAAAATCTGGTAGAACAGGACTAATTAATAGCTAGAAGCGTGCAGAACGAACAAATATGCATGTGAAGGTCAGTTCATTCCTACGGAACACTATCTATACTCATAGTATTACGTGATTTATGTGATTGTTATTGAATAGGCGAGTTGCTTAAATAAGGCAGTAAATTAGTATCGTGAAAGCAGCTTCTACCGTGAGCGTGAAGTGAACATCGCACATTAGGTGTTCAGTATTTTTTACAAGTTAGTTACCAAGTGTTGCTATAATGCCCAACAGCAAGTAACCAAGCTACGTTACACTAACATCCTGTTAACACAGAAAATTCTAGGTTGACAACATCTTCCAACCTGTACGTTGTTCCTTGTTATAAGACACATGATGAATTGATCCACAAAGAGGGGTTGATCCCACAAAGAGGGATTGATCTACAACACACTTCTACTATTTGGTGCATCAAAGTGGGTGAACGTTGCGTTTGTTTATCATTGTCATGTTACGACAATCATGTTGTTGCAGGAAGCGTTCAACATGAACTAGCCCTTTAATTTCGGAAACACTACTTTTATGCCCTCTATCGGTCAGTTGGTAAAAGGGTCTTGGTGTCCATAATTATATCTGCCGTTCAATTTGGTTAAGGCTTGCTTGTATAACATTCGTATCGAAAATTGCAGATGTTATTATCGCTCCACAAATAACGAAATGCAATGCAATCAGGGTTTGGCTCGATGGGGAGCATTCTTCTTCATGACTGTCAACGGTGTCGTTATTTCCGGGAAAATTTAAATCACCTGTCTTTTAGTTTCCCATCTGCAGCTGAGGCTTTCCTTTGCAAGCATATGTGTTATTTTGCTGCACAAATCACCTCATTCCCAAAGACTGTCCATGTTAACGCAGCATTCTTCTCGTATTGCAAGCATATGTGTTATTTTGCTACACAAATCACCTCATTCCCAAAGACTGTCCATGTAAACGCAGCATTCTTCTCATATTGCAAGCATATGTGTTATTTTGCTACAGAAATCATTCCATTCCCAAAGAATGTCCACGTAAAAGCAGCATTCGTCTCGTATTACCAGCATATATGTTAGTTTGCTTCACAAATCACTCCATGTCCAAAGAATGTCCATGTAAGAGCTGCATTCTTCTCGTATTGCAAGCATATGTGTTATTTTGTTACATAAATCACTCCATTCCCGAAGAATGTCGACATAAAAGCAGCAGCCTGCTCGATTGCATTGCAAGGTTTTTGTACGGACCAGAGAGAGATACCTATTACGTCTGTCACACTAAGCTTCATGCAAATATCACTTACACTCCCCCACCACTTACAAGAATGCAAACTCACTGGAGGGGGCCTCCAAACAGGGGCTACGAAAAGTAGATGGAAGAACTTAAAATTATACAAAAGAAATTCCTCCCACACCAGCATGCCGAACAACCACTTAAGCATTTTCGATTCAAACAGAATTACAAAATATTAGGGACTCCACAGTAAGCCTAGTTATTTGGGCAGGTACGAGCGGTCAATGCAGTAAAGTTTGCTAGATTAGTTAGAGATTTGAAACAGTCAAGGAACTAAAACACTGAACCACAACTGAGACTTGTCATCACTTCCTAATTCCATCCAGTTACATCATCTTGCAGTTATCCTCCTGCATATCTGGGATCAAGTCTACATAAAATTGGTGCATCGGCCGGGAAGTTTGCATCATAACATCACAAGACCGGAAACACAATAAATCTTGAAGAAGCTTTCTTATGGCACCAGGGGTGTTTTATTCTGATGTTTTATTGCTAAAAAGTATAATAATTCGGCCATCCAGTTTCATAGGAACAGCTGCTCAACATATACATCGAAGAAATGAAAATAACAAAAACTATTGTTAAGAAACAAACATTTGTGTCAACAGATCTTAACGTCACTTAACCACAATGTGACTATACGGTGCTTGTGACGACAGAATGAGCCCAGCAACAGTGGCGTTGCATTATTAACAATGATTCTGGAAAAGCATTAAAAAATATAGTAAAACCCTGGATTCGTGAGGATTCTTTTTTGGTCACAGTGAACTCCGTATTGCTAACTATAGTTGACGCGGACGGATGGCCCAGACCAAAACTAGAGAAAAAACCCTGGATTTGTGAGGTGTTTTAGTCATAGAGAAATTCTTATTGGTAACTGTAGTTGCCAGATGGATCTCCCAGACCAGACCAAATCTGGCGAAAAAACCCTGAATTCGTGAGGCCTTTTGGCAACAGTGAAATCCTTATTAGTCGGATAGCCCAGACCAAAACTAGAGATAAAACCCTGGATTCGTGAGGACTTTTAGTCATAGTGATATCCTTATTGGCGACTGTAGTTGACAGATGAATCTCCTAAACCATGCCAAAAGTGAAGAAAAACCCCTGGATTCGTTAGGTCTTTGGTCACACTTGAATCCTTATCAGTGACTGTAGTTAAGTGATGGGGGCCCAGACCAAAACTAGAGATAAACCCCTGGATTTGCGAGGTCTTCTGGGTTACAGGGAAATCCATATTGCTAACTATAGTTGATGGGGACGAATGGCCCAGACCAAAACTAGAGGTTAAACCCTGGATTCGTGAAGTCTTTTAGTCTTAGTAAAATCCTTATTGGTGACTGTAGATTCGAGAACATTTATTGGTCACAGTTTATCACATATTGGTGAACTTAGTATACATGGACGGATTGGGGACTAGTCGTTTGAGTGCATTTTCATTTCTCTTCACCATAATCTAGAGATTTACGCTTAGTTCGTCAGGTTTCATTTTGATCACAATGAAACCTGTATTGATGACTTTACTTGACTGATCCTCCGGCTTGACATTGATGGCAATGGTATAATTAAGCTAACTTACGTTCTACCCACGACAGGTCGCTTGAAGCTCAAACGTGAAACGTGTTTAATGACGTAAAAGTACACTAGAACGTTATCACAACGGGGAAAAGGTTTATTTTCATCCTTGAAACGACAGCAGTGATGGAAGATAAATGTGCCATGTTTGTCGTTTTCGTTTTACCGACCTTCTTTTGCTTCCGCCGGGTACATCCATCGGCACGCTCCTGTTTCGCTGATTTTCCTCAAAATAACGACAACCAGACGTGTACGAAATCAAACAGCTGGCGACGTAGGTGCTTGAGAGAGGGGCGTAATCGTCACATAGTTATACGAGCACACGCATTAAAACACCCACGCTCACCAGTGACGCTTGGTGCGGTGGTTGTATTCGAGTTATGAAGCGACACTTTTCACACAATTCTGTCGTCCGCTTGAAAGCCGTCGTTCTTCCCCCTGTGAGCCATTATAATTTTTGACGTTTCTAAACAGTATTTCCCAACCATGAAAACCTTGTTGATATCGGTGCTCGTCTTGACATTGGTTACGGTATGCGTAGCCGCACCGAGCGCAAAATATACCGAGCTCAGGTAAAGTGACACCCTATGTAATTATTTATGTAACTCACCTTAGATTGCGTCATGCGGTGCAGCCTGTACCCTGGGTCAAGTAAGAATGTTTACCTTCCAAGGGAATGTCATTGTTCTAATAGACAAATGGATTACGAATTGCTCATTTCTGCTAAATCTGTCGTTGTTACAAGGTCAATCACCTTTAACTTGTACAGAATGATAGATCGTACCAAAGCGATTATCTATATTAAGCTTATTTCTATTAGAACAATGAGATGCCCATGAAAGAAAACATTCTTCCTTGAACCAGGGCATAGTGGCTGCCAGTTGAATTTTAAAGACATGGACGAACCTTTTAAGGATGAAACTGTAAGTTCTGCCATTTCACTGTAAGTTCTGCCATGTCTGCTAAGATTATCTGGGACCGAGCGGGGCCATTTGGTCATTTGGCCCCGCTCGGTTTGTATTTTTCGTCTCCGGACAGTTCGTCGACGGACTTTTCGTCCCGGATTCTTCGTCCCCCCGGAACTTTTCGTCTCAGGGACTATTGGTCCCCGGTCCCCGTAAGATTCGTCACCGGACAGTCGAAAGAACCATTCCCCCCCCCCCCCCACAACTCTTTTTTTTTCAACGGTCATCCTAGCCTACATTTCTGATTGCAAACAAACGGAGTTTCATTCTTCGCACATTACGGCTGTGAGTTTCTTGCAATTCTGATTGCGAAGCAATGACAGAAAAGGAAGAGCGCTTAACCTTAACATTTTTAATTGCGTGTGCAGACTTCTTGCTTCGTGTACCCTTTACCTTGTGATTTCTTCTTTATATAATCTTTTTTGACTTTCAATTAATAACTTTCTTGCAAAACGTATTATCGTAAATTATACTACGAATTACGCAAAAAAAAAATTAGTTAACAGTACAGATGTAGCCAAAATTCTCAGCTTAAAAAGTAGGATATATGCAAGTGACTGCCACTAGGGATCAGCAGGTTGCTTGCGAGCCGAGGAGGCTTACTGTCTTGACTTTGGACTTAAGACTTTAGGATATTTATCGTTCCCGCACGGCAGCACGATCCCCCCCCCCCCCCAACAGTTCTGACTGTGGAGACTCGGAGTTTCATTCTTCGTATATTCCGGCAGTGAGTGTCTGGCAGTTATGACTGGGGAGGCTTTAGGATGTTTATCATTTCCGCGCGAATTCTGCCCCCCCCCCCTCCACAGTTCTTATTGCGTGCTGCCAGAGGTACCATTGTCAGATGTGCGCTCAATGTACGGTTCATTCTGGTAGCGTGCATTTTTAGGGACAAACAGTCCGGGGACGAAAAGTGCTGGGTACGAAAATTACGGGACGAAAAATTCTATCTTCATATTTTACATGGCACAACAGAGCAAGCAAGAGCTTATTTCCAGAGCATTTCTCTTCCTAAACACATGAGGTCAAGCCTGAGCCCGGATTCCCTGGTAATTCCTTTAGAATCGCGATTAATGACCAACTTCATTTTCTTTCTTTCAACGATTTCAATGATATGTGGAAGTAAGATTGAAATTTTGTAGGGATTGAGTGTGTGCGAATCGGCCTACTGAAAATGGTGAAACTTGGACAAGTGCTTAATAAGTGGCAAATTGTTATCAAGGGTTGCTTGAAATAAATTAATATGAGGCTGCGAAAAAGAGCCAGTTCAATACCACTGGAATTGATTCAGTTACCACAAGGACGTAACAAAATCTACGATCGGAGTGGTAAGCTATTCCAGACGCCATTCTTAGTCATTAGTTATCTTTCCGACCGTAGAGTTCGTCGTGTTAAAAAAAAGGGGAATAACGATAAATATAACGTGTTTGCTCAATCATGTGCCCAGTGGACCTATCCGACCCGACCTACAACTCTATTAGAGGGGTGGACAAAATGGCCGCCACGACTGGCCCATTTCTCCGGGGTTTGTTCGGGAATTTACCAAGCCATGACCACTAAACTAACTGGCCCGCTCTACAACGATATTAGGGGCGTATTACGGTGCGACGCAACATCTATTGGCGGCTAGTGGCAGTTTTCGAAATAATAATTTAAATTTTTACGTAGATATTGGTGGCAAATTTTTTATTATTCATAAGAGCATTTTTACATGGTGTTTAAAAATATCACTCAGCCACAGTTAAGCTATTTCGCTGCGTTTGCCAAAAAAAAAAGCAACACGTTCGTTGGCAGTTTGTACGGAGGGTGTCGCTCTCGGTTGACAAAATGCGGCAACGCAATCGCATCAGCGGCACTTTCGGTGGCCATATTGCCAACACAGTCTCGTAATGCTATTTTTCATTCAAGATCCGGCCAGTACTGTAGATAGCCCTGAGCAAGCAAAACGTATTTTTGTACCGTGAGTCACGACATCTATTGGCGGTTTTCAAAATAACAATTTCAATTTTTACGTACATTTGCGTGGCACATTTTTATTATTTATAAAATTAGTTTTAAATAATTTTTAAAGTCATCACTCAGACACTAAGGTATTTCTCTGTGCTTGCAAAAAAAGATAAAAAAAAAAGCGACACGTTCCTGTATCCAGAAAGTGTTGTAAGGACGGAATGTTAACAATTTGTACAGTTAGCGCCCCCCTCGGTTGACAGAAAGCGGCAACAGAACAATTCAAGCGGCATCAATGGGGTTTTCGGCGGCCATATTGTCCAATCTGGTCGCGTATGCTATTTTTTTTTTGTACAAGATCCGGCCGGTATAGTAGCAGAGCACTGGCTCAATTTAATCCTTAGTTGTGTTTTCGTTTTCCTGGACAGTTTTGTTATCTTAGTTGCGGGGCAACGTACTTTATTCACAGATAGCAAATTTCTTCGTCACTAAAGTGCGTTGGCCCCACAACTGGTAAAACAAAACTGCCCATTAAAATTTTTTTTCAACATTTCAGTTTTGCGTCAGTATTTCGTGTTTATGCCATAGAAAAACAATGAATTACAAGGCAAAGGGTTAACGAAGAACACAATCATCATTAAAAACGGGATTTATGAGAATGGTAGCATCATTCCCAGCTTCGCTCGTGTTTCGTTACGCCCGTGGTTGTTTCCCAGTTTTCAGTCGGTGTTGCCTGAACATTGACTGTGACAGGTTATTTTTCTTCCTGTAAGTTTCCCCTTTTCCTCCCATCTTCTTCCTGCCTTCCCCTCTCTCCTACTCATTTCCTCCCTTCTATCCTCTTACCCGGCCCTCTCCTTCCCTTTGCCACATGCAGTTGACAGGGAAATTTTCTTCCTGGAATCCTCCCCTTTTTCTCCCATCCTCTACTCCCATGTGCCGTCCCTCGATTCCTGTAGGCTCACATGCGTAATGGTAAGAGACGCTTCCCCCTTCAACCTTTACCTGTGGTGTCCAAAAGGGATCCCAGCTAAAACATCGCCGCCGAAACATAGCATGACAAAAACATAGCGGACAAAACATCGTGGAGACAAAACATCGCACGGCCAAAACATCGCGCGGGTACAACATCACGAACAAGAACATCGTGGACGAAACATTGCAAATAAAAATAAAATGTTTGTTGCTATTTAAAATATTTAATAAGTTGGAAGTTAACTTTAGAAGGTGCAAGTTTTAAAAACTTATTTAAATGCAAAAATTTAAGCTGTCAGGCGATGACATTCTCTCCCACTCCCCCACCCCCCTACTGAAAAATGTATTTAACAAGATAAAAAAATAAAATTTCAGTTATCAGGGTTTTTAGCTAGTATATTTGAATAAGCTTGGTGTTTTTATTTTGTTAAATACAATTTTTTGAGTGGCGAGGGAGGAGTAGGGGAGTGGTTAAACCTTCCACCTTCTAACGTTAACTTCCTACTTATTAAATATTAAAAAAAAAAAGCAACTAATTTTTTTTTATTTACGATGTTTCGTCCACGATGTTTCATCCGCGCCGTGTTTCGTCCACGATGTTATTGTTCGCGATGTTGTATCCGGATTTTATTTCCGTGCGATGTTTTGACCGTGCGATGTTTTGTCCCCGCTATGTTTTATTCGTAATGTTTTTTTGTCACGCGATGTTTCGATGGCGATGTTTTAGCCGGGTACCGTCCAAAAGGTTCCAAACATACACACGGAGAGGGAAAACAAACTTGTTTCTTCGCCTCCACAGACCTTTAGTTCACAACTGAGGACGGCAAAACAGCTTCCTAGCTCGGCTGGATCCTGTATCCAGGGTCTGCTCAGGTAGCACAGTGTATACCGCAACGGTGAATTCCCATTTCGCCAAATCCCGTTTCGCCAAATTCCGTTTCGCCAAAACGAATTTGACAAAATTTTACGTACACGAAATTTAATACCTTATTTCTATGTAATGGGGCTTTAAAAGGCAAACATTTAACAGAGACAAGTAGTGGTAGATTAAACCCAATTGATTTATTTGCATTTTGAAAACTGGCAATACAGACGGAAAAACGTGCGCTTTAAATATAATTGTTTAGATTGCTTGGGCGTCACTACGTCACTGCCAAGGTTCTGTTTTAAGAATAGTTAGTTATACACGTGATGGTTAACCTTTTCCAAACGGGAATTCCCATTTTTCAAAATTACGTTTCTCAGAATCAAAATATTCTTAAAAAATTTAACATTGCTGAAGTTAAAGAGCCATGCCTAATTGTTAGTAATTTTTGATTACTTGCGGTTTCTGATGTTATGCGTTTAGCTGCAGCAGCGAGCGCGGTAGCGCGAGCGAGGCACGTCATTTGAAACAAATCATTTTGCGAAATGGGATTCTGCAAAACGGGCGTTTGTCTATAAATGTCTGACTATTATCATGTTGTAAATGTTCGTGTTTAAATGTTTTAAATGTTTCGTGTGCCTAAAATTTCGAGAACGATATTTGCCGAAACGGGATTTGGCGAAACGGGACGTAACCACAACAACCGGCTTGCGCAGGAAGTCCCGGGTTCCAGCTCCAGACGTCTTTCTTTCTTTCTCAATTTAGTTTACCTGGTATTCTCATAAGCTAATTGCTGACTGTTTGCTTCATTGTTCTCATGTAATATACGCATCGCCTGGGAGCTTGAGGTTCCTCTTTTTATTTAGTGCTGAGTGCAACCAGATACACGTATTAGAGGTGTGCGATCACAACTTTTTCAAGTCGAGTCGAGTTCGAGTCGAGTTGGGGGTTGAGTATCGAGTTTCGAGTCGAGTTCGAGTTTTAAGTATGGTTTTAAAAACTACGAAAAACTTGGGGAATTTTATGATTTTTCACAAAACAAAACCTGGAAAACTCCGGGAGAAAAGCAAAGCCAGGTTTTTGGGCCAAGCCCAAAGTGCATTAAACACAGTATGGTAAGACATTGTGGCAAAAATTATACATTAATACTTTTGTGTTGAAACCTAAAAGTTCAATAAATAGACCTGATTTCTTGCAACGTGCCAGCCCTAGAAACAAGTAAACTGTTAACCCATCTGCGAAAAAAATGTCCTTCCAAAAATCACGGTAAATAACCTGGAAATTGACCTCAACTACTCTGAAAACCTGGAAAACTCAAGGGAAATTCTTTCAGTATTTTGGTGGAAACCATGCAAACGCTGAACCAAATAAATACTGCAGCAACCTGTATCAAAAACACTACACACACGGCAGTCACTATATAACGACAAGAAATATTCCACAGTTTTTAAGCAATTTTTTCTAAATGTGGTAAGTTTTGTTGCAATTTGTTGAAGATATTACGATCTTTTTTGCTAAAACTCAACATAGATCGCCTCTGTCCCAAACTTAAAGGTTGTAGAAGTCTCAGACTGACTGACAGAAGCAAAAATTAGTAACGAGATTCCCATCGCGATACTCCGTAAAACTCGAAACTCGAAAATTTCGAGTTTAAAGTTTTAGGATCGAGTCGAGTTTATTCAACGAAGTCAAACTCGAACTCGACTCGAAATTGTGAACTGGGGTAACAATTTGGCGATATCCAGGGAGTTCAGAGAAATCCTTGTAATCGGGCCTTGTACTTGTTAATTAAACTATAGCTTTACAGCTTGAGTCACTTGGAAGGGTGGGGAGGGGGGGGGGAGATGGCAAGGGATATCAGTAAATGATATTAAAAAACAAAGACGAACTCGTTTGATGCTTAAGGTAAGGTTCAACTGATGCGAAGTCACAACAGCTAAGGGACACAAATAAACTTTCCTGTAAGGTTTCAGGCACTGTTAGTCCGCGTGAAACCTTACTGCTGTATTCAAATGTTTTTTTTTTTACCGTTTTTACTTTTGCACACGATGGATCAGCTGATGGTTGGTGGATTCTACTAGGCTAAACAACATTGCCGGAAAAATGTTTAAAAACTAATCTTCTTAGCGTACTTAGCAGAGGTCTACAGGTAATTAAAAGTTTGTGCGAGTCCTTGGCAACCTGGAAATGTTCTGGAAAAGTGAAATTCCATGCTTGGAAAAGTGCATGAAAATCTTGAAAAATTATATATGTATCATCAGTAGAGTGATGAACAGAAAGTAGACGATGTGACTGAAGAAGACTGAAAAATGTACCCAAGAATGTAGTCGAGGGTGTAGCCATACATTTTTCTTCCTTTGAGGCATGACAAATTTTGATATTTGGGCTCTGACTTTAATTGTATTTACGTGTATAATGGTTGGGTACGGCAGTAAGGTTTCACGTGGACTAAACAGTACAGTACAAAATTCGAATTTTCCATATGCAATCTCTGTCCTATTTGGAATTTAATTTCATAAATAAACAAAATTGGTTAAGAGTTATCAGGGTTTTGGACTACCAAATATCAAAATTATTCAGACATAATTATTCACATTGTATCACAACTTCTGTAAACTCTCGTCCTTGCAAATGACGTCACGAATGTTTAACAATAATTCCTTTCTCTTCCTCCACATCACCGATGAAGTGGGAAATAATTCGGAAAGTTTGACTAAGGCTTCCTAATATCTACAAATGCTAGACCATAGAAATTCGACGTGTTACCCGGTTGGCCTCCGATTCTGCCACCAGTCACGCTGTGAGCACACCGTAAAAAGGCAATGCTCTAGCAGCCTGATTGAAATGTGGAAGTTACCCGTACCACGTGGTACGTGGATTTTAAACATGAAACAATGCATTGCCGCTTTATTATTAAAGTTTAACAACAATGGCTTTATGCTACGTACCTCTTTGTGCACTAGATATCAAACAAAGACTTTGGAGGCTAAATTTGGTTACTTTTAAACGGATTATGAACCACAGTATGCGTGTATTGTTTTGTGTAGTGCCCTTCCGTGTTTTCTTTTCTCATTGAAAAAGTATTAAATGATTCTTTCACGCAGCAATAAATTATTGTCCAAAGACTTCAAGGATAGTCACCGTTACCGCAAAATAAAGTTCGTTTAGTTCTGCAACACAGAGAACCCTAATAGTGTGAAGGATACCACGTTTTTGTGCGTGTCGCTAATACAACTCTAAACAAAGCTATGGATACAGTTTGTAGGTGTGCTTTAGCGCGCCTAGAGGCAGTTTTTGAAAGGTTTGGGTGACGTGGTTCGCGCGCTGTGCCAAAGCGATCGTCACGCCTTCACAGATATTAGGAAGACGTAGAACGACGTAGGCCTATTGCTTGAATTTGTCCATCGGCGGTCATCAACCATTAAAAGAAACGTTAATTAATTAGTGCGTGCTTTTAGGCGTCGTTTTATGTTTCAAGTGTTTTAGTAATAAATTAATACTTCTAAGTAGTTTTTCGTTAGGAAGTGAATAAGATTATTTTCTTAATAATTCGAAATAAGCTGTTTTGTTTTAGAAGTTGAAAGCAGCCCTAGAAATAACAAACCGTCTAACTTTGCTTGAGTAGTATATATACAATATATTTTTGTTTCAAAATCGTTTCAGAAAGTCACTGTATGATTGGATCAGAGGCGTCACTGGGGTTGAAGTCTTCTTCGACAAAGTGAAGGCCACGTTAAACAAAAGTTTTATCGGCAATTTCATTCCCACGACTCTCATTACTGGTGGTGTAGACGGACTTCTCGATTCGGTAAGCAAACACCAACAAGCAGTCGTTCACACTTAAACTTCGGTAATCTTAGTGGATGTAATTAAAAGGTTTGGCCAGACTTTAATAATGGATCCAAGACAACAAAACAAGATATAATAGGTGCGGAAAGCCTAGTTTTTAAAGTTAACGATAGGGTGTAATAGGTCTGACCAAACTTTAATGATGGATCCAAAACCTCAAAGCAAGGTTTGATAGGTCCAGAAAGCCTTTTTTTTCAAGTTAAAGACAAGGTGTAACAGGTCTGGCTAAACTTCACTGATGGATCCAAGACATCAAACCAAGGTATGATAGGTCCAGAAAGCCCTCTTTTTCAAGTTAAAGACAAGGTGTAACAGGTCTGGC
>JAHWFP010212992.1:27935-56165 GCA_023313725.1 Lithobius niger
AGAAAGCCCTCTTTTTCAAGTTAAAGACAAGGTGTAACAGGTCTGGCCAAACTTTAATGATGGATCCAAGACATCAACGCTAAGTATAATTGGTCCAGCAAGCCCTCTTTTTCAAGTTAAAGACAAGGTGTAAGGTCTGACCCAACTTTAATGATGGATCCAGAACATCAAACTGAAAATAACAGGTCCGAAAAGCCCTCCTCTTCAAGTTAAACACCTCAACAGTACACAGCAATTCGCAATTTTGTCGTAGGAGCTAGACACCTCCACTACTGTAGTTGCAGTGATCAACTACCACGAATTAGCTTAAATCCCCTGTGTCTTTACAATATTTACCTTAGTGTTGCATAGTCAAGGAAGTTTTTGTTATTCGATAAAGATCTGCCAGTGGTATTTGGTTAGGTTCGGCGCCATGTTGCTGTGACATAGGTGCTCGCGAGTTCAACTCGATATCTGATTGGCCAACTGCCAGACCTACCTAGACATGCAGTACGTCCCCAAATCACCAATCCAATACAGCAACACTCGCGAATATTGGAGACAGGGCTAAATGCTTGTTGTCATGATTGCGACATTTTGTTGCGTTAACAATTCAATATCTTCCAAAATTACATCCAGAAATCAGCAAACCCAACAGAGCATTCCAAAGAGCAGAAGTGACGTCACATTCGGTGCAACTAATGGATTGTGGCAAGTTATCACCGACAACAACCTGAAGAGGTGCTTGATATTTAAACGCATGCAAAGTAAGAGCTTCTCAGCGAACTCCGGAACCAGTTTCTCCAGTATGCACGCTGGAGGAATGACCGATGAGTGATGAGTCATTGCTGGTGTCATGGCTAAGCTCTACGGATCCACTAGTTGCGTTGCAAAGTGACATCACATCCGCTCAACAGACACTTTCGGAGCACTAGTTATAGGTACCAAACTGTCTCCAAAAGGTGCGAGTGTTTCTTTAGTTTGGTAGGGTGATTTTGGAAGGTATGATGAACGGAATAGTCGGGAATTCGGGACCTTGGGCTATTTTTGTTGCATTAATTCCACCATTGCCGGCGGCCGTAATTCAACTGGGTGTTGTCAGAATAGCCCTTAAAGTCCGATTCAGCTGATAACGCCTTTTGGTAGTCCCGTTGTTTCTCATCAAGGTCGGTAATGTTGCTGCTATGTTGCTACGACTTTATGATTGGCTCGGAGATTTAGTGCCTTGACGTGTGCCTGGCACCCAAGCTGAACAGGAAGATGAGCTCCGCTGCCAGGAATTAGGACACCAGGGTTTTGCTTCCCTGCAAGAGCCAGTGAGCTCTGCAGCGAATAGGAAGTCAACGAGATATAGCATCTAACTCTTCCAAGTTTATGCGGGCCCTTTCAGTTGTTGCGGTTACAAATGATCCTTTCACGAAGCAGCACGAAGGCAAAGCAATTCTGCGACACTGGACGAAGAATGCTCAAAACCAAGGTCCTTTGATTATACGCACAGCTTATGTATGATTAATCAAACAGTCGAACATCCCTGTCTTGTGTTCAGAAAACAAAATTATACAACGAAAACCGACGAGTGTCGCAGAGTTGCTTTGCCGTCGTGCTGTTGCGTAAAAGGATCCTTAGTAGTTGCCGCAACAATCGACAGGGCCCCTCGCCAGCTTAGAAAAGGCAAGAGGAGACGTTTCTTTAACTCACTATAATCCTTGGCTCTGCCAGAAAACCAGGTTAGGCCTAAATCTCCCTATTCTTGGCAAATGTATGAAAGGTTTCAAAATTATGTAGACCCTGCAATGTGTGTTCGATTCAGACCACCCGCATATAATAATAATAAACTTACCACAACCTCATTGGGGAGTGGATGGACACGAAAGGGCTTTGGGCCGGGGAGTAAGGGGACAAAGGGCAATCTAAAGGTGGCAGGGGACCCTTCAAGAATTTAACAAGAGGTTCAGAATCCAACAAATGACAGAAGATATCGACGGTGCATTCATTAAAAGTTTCAGCATCAAGGGAATCGGAGGAAAAAAAAACCGACGACAGTCAAGCCTAGCAGCAGGGATAACAAGTTTAAAAGAATGTCCACGTGTCCGACTAATCGACAGGACCTAGTCGAAAAATGGTAGATCAACCGTGATTAAATGATTAATGATTTTGTACGCAAGGACCAAGTCGAATTTAAGCTCGACTCGAGAAGTTCGAGTCCAGTATTTCCAAGCGCACAGAGCGGACATCGCTAAGGCCAGGAAGACCCTCAGTAAAACGCCTGTGTAATCTTTTCAATCATGTCAATGTCACGCACCAGGGAAGGAGACCTGACAGGGGTTGCGTATTCAAGGAGGGTGCAAACATAAAACTTAAATGCCCAATATTATGAGACAGAAAACATCGCTTAACAATATCTATTTCGCATAGGCAAAAGTTGTGGAATGGGGAATGGAAACAGAAAGTCAGTCCTTAAACAATAGAACTTTTAACTTTGGACATTAACAATGAAAATGCGCGCGTGTGTTAATTCTCTTGCCAGTAAAAAGTTGAGACTTCCACATTGTTGCCTCGACTGACCATTTGGCTCTGCGCGGTACCGAAATGTTTCGCGGTGATTTAACTTGCATATACTGAATGCTGGCTTTCTGAAACAAAGATAGGCGACGCATAGGCCAAAGTTTAGGGATGTGTATAGGCCTAATCGTCAGTATTCATGTGAAAATCACCTCATCTATAGCATCTTCCTCTTAACCCATAATGGAACATGCACCTAACGCAGCATCTTCCTCAATAAAGAAGTAATATTTATTTTGCTCAAAGAAGAAGAAAAAAAACCCTTCCAGCGGCCGCCAATGTGAATGGTATTGTCGATTACGTAGCAACAATCAATGACAAACGTGGAAGCATGGGATTCAGCTCAGCTAGACCAGCGCTGCTACATCACGCGCCATGGCTGTTTGCTGTGACGTGCACATCACGTGACTGGGCTAGTCCAATCAGACGGCCAAACAGCCGTTGTTCTCGTTCGTCATTGGCTAACTCATGGTGACGTCACGGCAAATAGCCATTGCGCATGGTATAGGCGTGGGCCAATAGTATTTCTTAATTCGGAGAGATTGATGGCATATCTTTCATGCATAAATTGTGTTTCTGAAAGAGCGGCGGCTTCATAATAAAAAAGAAGATCATTCCGTTTATTTTTTACAATGCATCAAAATGCATTCTATTTCCGACCAAATTACTAAAGATGCTCGAGCGTTCTATCTAAGAAATATTAAAATTTTTTTGTATGGTGAATCAGTTGTTAGGGTTTTTTTTATTATAATTTTATTGTGCAGCAAATAGTATCACTGTTGGAATTTTTTTTAAGTTTCCTTCCTTAGGTTATTGCTAGACCCAGTGTCTAACAACCTTGATGCTCTGAAAGCTGGTAATGCTGGAATTTGGAAAGGAAGGCTTTCCGGATCTGTGTCTGCTTTATGGACTTTCTTTGTTGCTTTATTGTCTAGGACATGTCTTTAAAATTTTGGCGAAACCTTTTAGTTACATCGGAGTGTAATACTAAATTGTCATTATACAGAATCAAAAAGTCTGGACGCAGCAGAACATATACAAGCAGTGCAATTGGTTTTTGGTTTTGGTACAATTGGTATTTGGGTGGGGTCACGAATGCCTTACCACCAAGGTTAGACCTACCAGGGACACAATGGTCCCCGATGGCATTGCCAAACATGAGGGACAAGTGAGGGGAAAAGCCTTATCATTATCAATGAGTCTAAAATATAATTATAAAAAAAATGCATCGTAGTTTAAAGCTTGGCCTAAACCAATTGTCAATTTTAATGTAATAATAATAAACATTTATTAGCTCGTATAAGGGCGAAAGGGAAAAGCATGGGCTTGTTGGAGACCGCTTATAGTAAAACGAAATTAAAAAGTGAGGATAAGTGTGGAGATTTTAAAAGGTGAGGATGAAGGTGGTGGTTTCAGGAAAAACTGGGCAATGTTCGGGGCGAAGGAGGAAGCGGCTGAGATTGCACTTGGTCAGTTTATTTTTGAATGAAAGAAGTGATGGGGCAGCGAAATTTCGTCACTAAGGGAATTCCATGCAGGTATAACTCGTAGGGCGAAAAAAGATTTTCGCGTGTTGGTGTGAAATAGGAAGGACTAGCTTAAGACAATTTCCCCTGGTCTTAACAACAGAACTAAGTTCGAATAGTGGACGGTCGATAGGGAGCATAGAGTGCAAAATCTTGTAGCCCAAGTCAAGAAAAGGTCCGCCTTAAGGAGAAAAATCAGTTGTCGAAAAATGGAACCCTGTAGCATGCCGCTTATGACAGCCGAAGGTGGGGGATAACTCACCCTCAACAATCACACATTGGGTGCGTCCCATAATGGTCTTGACAGCCTTTTTCAAGGTAGTCACGTTGGTAACTTTTTACGGAGCATTGGCTTGACCTTTTGCTAGGCAAAACAAAATAATTATTACTATTTATTTACTACCACCCCCTCAAAAAAAAAAGAATGCAAATCTGTTAACAAAATATTAAATCTATGGGCAAAGTAAATGTTTGTGGGTAACAACACACCGGCAAATACAGTGTGTCTGTCTGTAACCGACCAGGTTGCTATGACTACACTGTTTGGGAAGCATGGCGCTCTGGTATATGTATGTACAGCTGTTGAACACCACCCACGAATCGGTAAGGTTGGCACTCGGAACACGCGTTGCACCAGTTCATTTGAATACCACTGTTGGAAAACAACAAGTGGCTACAGCGACTAACTATTTGCAACCAATCTTCCGTACACTTGCGCTTCTCTCACGCCACTTCTGCTTCATGCTACCGTTTTTGTTGTTGTTCATTTTAACCAATTTTTGGATGCTGAGTCTAATTTGAGAACCGTTTGTCTCTATCTGACGGGGTCACTTGGTCACTTCCGATCACTTGTGGGCCATTTCCGCTTCGTACTTCCGGTTTTTTTTTTATATTCCCTTGAACTAGTTTAGGTCGGGAGGGGGAATTTAGAGGATATAGAGGATCAGTGGATATAGAGGATTTTAAGCAATTAATATAATGTTGTTTCATTATATTGCGATTAGATGATGCTAAATCATCTGCCCAATTCTTTATCACCATCTAATGGTCTCGAAAAATAATAAATTATCCCATAGTATGGATTAAAATATCACTCGTGTTGCTATTAGTCCCTGCACGCGACAACTCACAAGCAATATTAATGAAGGACTTTGAAGGCTGGCAGGTTGTTTGATTTCTTCAAGCCAAGGCCGACTGAGGTAAAATTGTTTGTTTTGATTCTCGACTTCGTCCCCACGTCTAGCGTTGGCCGGAAAGTTATCGTTTCTTAGCATTGCTTTGCCAAGATAAGTTTCAGGCAATGTTGAATTAACTTGCCTGAAGCCCCAAAATGAGCCCCCTCAGCTTCACTCCCAGATGACCTTGTGGCGAAGGGTGAAATATGAAATGAGAGTTATAACACGCTCCTAGTTCTTTGCACATCGGAGTTTACCGAAGTATATCTAAACTACGCAAGGAATAGTTCAGTAGGTCATACCATCGAAAAACTAGCAGAGAGGTTGCCATTAGTTGGCACCACTCAAAACCAGTAAAACCTCCCCTACCCTGTCTTATTTAACTAATATCTAGATACACGCTAGTGTGTCGCGCCAAGTTAGGCAACAAACATCACATCAATTCAATTGTCGAGGTTGCCAACCATTGTAGCGCGACGCCATAGCGTCAGTGTCTTATATCTTGAAGCATAGTTGGGCACATTTCAAGTACTTGGGGAAAAATAATAATGCGATACAAAAGCTTAAATTGTGTTGAAATCGAGAGCAATGACCCACCTGCCAAAAATTAACTCGTGTTTGAATGCCAGCTATGCTGCTTTTAATGCAAAATCTGCCCCTCAATAACGTTGAAAATGTGTTACTACCTAGTCCGCTGATCCCCATGTTAAATCCCATAGGGTGATTATTCATCGATTCCGAGATAACGGGAAGGCTTCCAGCTATGAAACTGGACGAATGGGTGCAGTACAATACGAACTGCGTACCTTTTATGGTTTGGAGCCTGGGGAAGAAACAGGGATGGCGTGGGAGGGTGCGTAAGTACGAAAATATTGTTATAACCATTGTTAGTATTGTCGGCGTCGTCTCTCATTGGACGGTCAAAGTTCCGACAATGAGAACGTGTGCCTCGGCATACACTAGTGTATCACGATAAATCTAAACAACGTTGCAAAGAAATTGTATTCACGTCCAATTCACGAAAAATAAACTAAGTGTAAAAACAAAGCAAAATAAACAAAGCCAAAAACTGGTAAGGAGTCCACCAAGTTGAGAGTGGTTCGGCCCTTCAAAGGAGTGATATCAACACACCAAAACTAACTAAATACAACAAATTACAACAAAATTAAAACCAAACCAAAAACCAATAAAGAGGTGACTAAGTTGAGAATGGTTCGGCCTATAGGCAAAAGGTAGTAGCAAATTGTTGAAAACCAATTTCTTGTTGACGTGGTACTTTATTACTCATCTGCACAGTAGTGGAGTTAAGTCAATACACAATTAAAAAAAAAAGAGTGATATCATATCAAAAACCAGAACTGGTAAAAGAGGCCGCCAAGTTCCGAATGGTTCGGCCCTTCCAAGGAGTGATATCAACACACCAAAACATTCGCCAACTTAATCGCACCGAATAATACTTTGGACGTTAAATGAAAACTTGAACATTGCTACCAAAAGTAGCAATGTTTATAGTTTTCATTTAACCTTCGAATTATTAAGCGGTGCGATTAACTTGGCGAATGTTTTGGTGTGTTGATATCACTCCTTTGAAGGGCCGAACCATTCGGAACTTGGCGGCCCCTTTTACCAGTTCTGGTTTTTGATATGATAATTGAACCTAAGTGAACTTAACCTAACCTAACCTAACCTAACCGAACTTAACCTAACCGAACTTAACCTAGCCTAACTGAACTGCCCTAACCTAACCTGACTTATCCTAACTACAACAAAATATGGTGAATAACAGCTCAATTAACAAAGAATCACCCTTTAAGGGGTGCTATTTAGACCACTGTTGTTTTGAATGGTATAACAAAAGTTTGCCTCACAGAGAGCCAGGTCATCCCAGCATATCAAGCTCCTGAGCTAATAATTAGCAATTTCTTGAACAGTTGAGTCGCAAAGAAATTTTGGGAAAATTGCCCACAACCTTGAAATGTTTTTCTCTCAGTACTAACGGCCTGACATTTTTTAGCCGTATGATGATCACATGGTTCTTTTGCCAGAACCCCACATAATGGTGTTCACTTGGTGTGATATGGTGACCGATTACTTTGAGCGGGAAACCAAAACAGCTGTATTAACTGAGCTGCTGGCCAATTATTTTTGTTGACTAATCGTCCTATCTAGAAACTGAGCTTCACCACCAACAGTGACGAAGCTCAGTTACCAATTCTTTACCAATTCTTACCAATTCTTATATCGACTAAATGTTCTTATGCCATGAACGAGTTCAGTACCCGTACAGGCTCCCATTATGCAACTTCATATGGGAAGCAAGAATGATACGTTTAACTGGAAATCATAAGCACGTAGAGAAGGGTTTTCGTGGCTGATTCTGTGCAGTTAGTTCCGACACTGGTCTTAGTCTCCAGCACTGGAAGTGATCAGTCCCGATGACAAAGGTTTTCGCTAGTCCATTCATCCAGCCGCGTAATTTATAAGAAACCAGATAAGAAGCATTGGCTGAGGATTGGAGAAGATCTATCTAATCCAATACCTGAACGTAATCGTTAGTCAGTCATTGCGATGACTGGTGATCCCACTTAGTTAATACAAATAACAAAATGAAGTATTATTTGTTGCAGCAGCCAAGGCCACTATTCTGTTATAAACAAAGGCCTATAGCCGTTTCATTTCTCATCAGCATTCTGTTACCTGTAACGGACCTGTTACATCATTCACGCGATGTTGATGTAACACTAAGGCTGCACATTCAAAACTGTAAATAATTCCATGCAGGTAATCTGACTACCCATATTGATAATCCACAACTTTAAATTATTGGTTACAGGTTATTGGTAACCGGTTTCCCGACGATCAACTAACTTAACTTTAACTATCAACAAAACATGTACTACACACACCATGTAGCCAAACAGCATTTTTAAACTTGTTTTTGGTTATGGTTCAAACACTCGCCTATTCTCCATCACCAATTAGCTTAACGGTGAGAAAGATTACAAACTTTACCATCACCCGATATTAGCTGACTTGACGACGAACCAACTATCTTATCGACAGAAACAATAAGGGCGCGTTTACCCAGCGATTCGCCTTTGCATTCTCGCAGCAAACTCAATCGCGATGGCAAAGGTGACATTACCATGGTAACAACGCTAAATGGATTAGCTAAATCCGACATCGTTTGAGTAAATACTTGTAGTCTTATAATCCGTGCCAATAATATAAAGAAACAATTTTCTTTCATGACGAAACAATTTTCCCAAACACTTCTGAACTCACGTTATTTGCTGTTTTCGTTGCGAGGCGGCAGACATGAAACCGTCGCCATGTTGGAATTTGAGGTGATTTCTAGCTTCTAGCTGCGAGAATACAAAAGCGAGTGGTTGCGTAAACGTGCCCTAACGCTTTTTTACTTTCTTGCAGCTTTCGATTCGAAAAATGTAGCTCACTTTCTATGCACGTATTACGTCCATATTATTATTGCAACTAGGATGGGGTCCAATATTAAAAGCTGTATCTCTCCAACCCACCGTTCGACTACTAGCCAAATGTAAACGTCCCAAACCGTACATCACAAATAATTTACTTATCCCTTGCAGCGAATAAATAAAAATAAATAAATAAATAAAAACACCAGCAAATAAAATTGTAAAAAAAACTAAATAATAATTTTGTACTCAGTATTTGAAGTAGACGTCGCCATCGGGATAATAACCACGATTGCCTCGAATTGGAACTCGAATTAATGCTATATCCACTCTGGGAATTGTGAGTACTAGGGCAAACCTTCCCCCCCCCCCCCCCGTATATGGCCGGTTTCATAGAGCATTCTAGTGATTTCCCGTTTACATGAAAATACTGTGATTTCCCATTTGCGGTAGGCCAAACTTTCATTGGATTTAGTTAGATTCAGGGTTAAGAGACATATAGAGGGCCTAAATCCCGTTTGCATGTAAATATTGTGACTGGAAAAACATATGACGTCATCTATACTGTGCCTCTTTTTTGAAAATACAGTTTGAATCATTACTTATACAGAACAGACAATTCCGTTTGGCAGACATTCCGTGTGGACGCACTAACAAAAGAAATAAGAATTAGTAGTGGGAATCTTGGTGATCTGGCGACACACAAACAAACAAACAAACAAATATTACGATCTTAGTTATATTGTATAGATTACCTCGGGAATGGAATGTACTGAAACAGTAACAGTTGATGAACATTCCAGAGAAACTCATTTTTTAGTCTTACTACAATCGAAAACTAGAAAATTGTAGTTTTCTTCTCGCACATTTTCTTAATTTTGTTTTTGTTCCTTTTTTTTTCTAGGGTTTATTAATGGTCGTCAATCTCATCGGACCACTTTTCAAAAGTTTAACAGACTCGATTAAAAGTGGTGTCCGTGGGCTCCTACAATTCGATATCCATTGCCTCAACAACCTGCTGGACGAGAGCAACACTGCAGTCGCCTATACTATAACCCAACTTAAGGGCGGTAAATAATCGTTAAGTGTGAGGAGGCTAAGACATCTAAGAATAGGCTACCAAGAACGACAAAGAAGAAACGACAGTGGACGAATCGCCCAAGACATCTGTGAATTGCAAAACATTCTACGTTTTCTCGACTTTAAACAAAGGACGTGAAGATCTGACTCGAAATTGAAGACAATTTAAATTTTATTTAAACTGTATAACTAATAACGACATTCTCATTATTGCTTTGCCCACTGCAACAATAAATATCACAAGTTATATGTTATCAAGTCATGTATAATAAAATAATGTAAATAAATGCGGATGCAACCCGTATTCGGCTTTCCGTTTTGTTGGAGCGGAGCTCCTATTTGAAGACACTGAAATGCGACCTTTGTGACCGCATCACGAAATAACCACTGCATCAATTAAAACCAGATTTTGGACATTGATTGAGGTACACCTAGAGATGGTTTGTAAATAAGAAAATCCGGAATCGGACGTGTTGTTGAGGAATAACGAAGTGTGCCAAAATGGGCCAAAAGCCACGAGCCAGGATGTCAAGAGGCCATAGTTTGTTTATGACGTCATGGTTTTTTCATGCAAAGGTTATTTTGGCAGGTCGAAGTTTCTTTCTTTCTGATGGTTGTCCCAAACAAACTATGGCGTCATGAGCATTTTGGTCACGCAAGAATCACCGCATATATTTAAATCATATTTTGAACCTTGATAGCCAATCAAAAAAATAATTTTGGCAGGTCAAAGTTTCTTTCTTTCTGATTAGATTTCCCAGTAAAAGTATGACGTCATGAGCAGTTTTCAGATAATTGGTAATAAACAAAACTGAAGATATTTTTACTTCTCGTCGACCGATTTTGACGACTGAATACACCATTTTGAAAGATTTTTCACCAGCTTTCTAATGGTCTTAACCGCAAACAGATGTCTCTTATTGTTTAGAAAGTACAAGGCAAAATGTTAATTTTACTGGTGGTTTTGTGTTTTAAAATGATTTTAGCATACGCAATATTAGTTTAAACCAATATGATTTTAATAATTATGCGTCTAGCTAAGTAGCTGGCTACCTTAGCGTCCTTTCCTTGGTTGAATGACATATCTACTTTCAAAGTCCGAACTTTTTTGAAAACTTGGCGGCTTCCTTATACCAGTTTTGGTTTAAAGTGGATTACAACTATGTCTCGTGCTCATTTAAGTAATGTTTGGAAGAAGGAAGCGGGAACCCTAACCAAACAGCAAAGAAAGCAGAGCTTCTCCATTATGTCTACAGTGGCAGTGATGGTTTCTTGATTTGTTTGTTTGTTGATTTTAATTGTTGCATCACGCAATAACGACTACATAAATTAAAACCTGATTTTGCACATTGATAGCGGTTTGTAAAAAAAATTTAAGTCGGACCTGTTTTTGAGAAACGCCGCCATCCAGCTCTACGAAAGCAAACACGCAAAGAAATAAGATGCGTAAAGCAACTGAAAAGATGAGCCACAATACAGTCTCAAGCAACTGCCTGTGCCCTGTGGCCAGTGTATCAGTCGTTCGTTTGTTTGTTTGTTGGTTTATATGTTGGTTTGTTGGTTTGTTTGTTAGTTTGTTTGTCGGTTTGTTTGTTGGTAGGTTGGTTGGAAGTGGTTTGTTTGTTTGGTGGTTTTTTACTTTGTTTGGTTTGTTGGTAGGTTCTTCGCTTCGCTCCAATTTTTCGACAGTGTAACCTGATGACGCCCTAGTTTTAATAATGTAAATATTTAGGGTAACATAATGAAATACAACCTGAAAGCAAGTGCAAAAGTTAAGTGTAAACACAAAAGTATTTTCAGGGCTATCTACAGTACTTACTAGCCAAGTTAGTTTACTAGCCATGGTATTTTAGTACTAGTGCCCTTGATGCTCGTCACACGGCGCTGGGGATGGGCAGTTTCAAAAAGACGAAGAAAGAAAATTCGAATAAATTTGCATATACGTATTTCAAAACAATTTGCTTTTTTTCAATACATTTCACTGCATAGGTAACTTCACTAGAATTGCCAGTCAAGCTACGACTGCTGTTTCATAAAAAAAAAAAACACCAATACGATCTCGAGCGTATGGGTGGTGTTTGATGCACCGTTTGCAACAAGGTTATGGTTTATTGTGTCGTGTTTGTCGCCATAGGCGTGTATCCCGTCTGTGTATTTTTGCGCGCACTGGCTAATAAACGTTGATTTTCGTTTGCTTCACTTACTCAATTAGCATGCTCAAATATTGTTTAAACAATTTATATTTCGCTGTCAGCACCGAAACCGTGTATCCCGTCTGCGTATGTCTGCGCGTTTTGAATATTTAACAGAGTTTCACTAATCCTTTAATTTTAATCTTCCAGCAGTTTATGCCAGCAGTTTATGCCAGCGGTTTATGCGTATTTTAAACAATTATTTTTTTTGCTGACTAATAAACGCTGATTGAGCGAGCGAACCCGTCTGTGTATAATGCGGCTGGGGCTGGTGTAGCTATATGCTCGCGAACACGTAAAAGTATACAGACGGGTTCGCTCACTCAGTCAGCATTTATTAGCCAGCCAAAAATAATTCATTAAAAGATGCGTAAACCGCTGCCATAAACCGCTGGAAGATTAAATTTAAAGGATTATTGAAATTCAGTTAAATATTAAAAACACGTAAAAATACACAGACGGAATACATGCCTTCAATGTAGCCAACGAAAATAGTTGTTTAAACCAGCGTTTCTCAAAGTCCGCGAGCAGTCGGGCGCCGATCCGCGGTCACCTGGACAAAATAAAAAAAATTGACCGTAAACGCTCAGTTAAACAAACGCCCACTACCACAATTTTCATCAGAGTTTTAGTTATTCTTACATTGTGGTAAACACCCATGATCCATCCTTCTAATTTAAGCAATGAATGTAAAAGTAATGCTACTATTGTTGCAGAAACAATACCGCCACAAATTACAATCGGTACGGTAACGATAACGTAATTCGCTGCAATTAGGCAGCAACATGCGCTTCTTCCCCGGCATACTGCGGCTCGTACATGCTTATCATTTTTTTTCTCCAGGCTGTATGTGTTGGTGTCTAAAAGAGAGTGCAGTGGTTAGTAAGCGACAAGACGAATTTGAATTTATTTCTACAGGAGCTATGGCCAAATGCCGCAGGCTCCGATACAGAATAATATAGCAACACAATAACACAATAACCACCAACAAACGAAATTCACGATGACGGAAACGTCCGAAATTTCTTTACAAGTTGATTTTAACCAAACAAATTTAATTTTGATTGTTTATAATTTGTTGTAATCTCACGTGAAATTACGATAAATTATAAAGCTGAGGCTAGTTAACAAGCCATAGTCATTGAAGGAGTGAAGATAATTTTTGACACAGCATCATCACTTGCTTCTTTCTGCATAAAAGCGAAAGCAGAATACCCTGTTCTTTCCGACATTGCCATAAAAACTCTTCTACCATTTTGACCTACCTATATGCGAGACTGGATATTTGCTCTCCACTACACGCGTTGCATTATCCTTGATCGAGCTATGACAAGCTATCAAAAAATAAACAGACTCACTTGTCCGATCGCATTAGCTGCACATGTTTAAAATACGTAAAAACCATTTTGTTAACAAACTAATATTTAAAATACTTCCCATGTTTTAACTTTAACGATTTGATAAATAAATGCGATACATTGTGAATAAATTTCTGTTATAAATCAGCACCATGGTGGCTGTGGTGAACCGTGGGCAGGGAGAAACCTCGATTTCGCTGTATAAATTTCTGTTATAACTTGATGTTTCTTCCCCCCCCCCGTCCCCGGTTCACATTATCCACCAAGGTGCCGGTCCCTAGCACCACGAAAAAAACATTTACTGGTCCCCCACTTCAGAAAGTTTGAGGACCACTGGTTTAAACGATGCTTGAGCATGCTAATTGAGGGAGCGAAGCAAACGAAAATCGACGTTTATTAGCCAGTACGCGCAAAAATACACCGACGGGATACACGCCTTCGGCGACAATCACATGAGACAAAAAACCATCACCATGTTGCAAACGGGGCATCAAACACCACCCGCGCGCTCAGATCAAATTTTTTTTTGTATGAAACAGCCAGTGTAGCAATGATTAGCCTGATACACCGCAGATTTAAAGTGATTGTTAATGGAAGATATATATTTGGTTTTCACTGTTTCCGGGGTTCTATTGTTGCCCGCCAATTTGCTGCAGACATAGGTGCTGCAGACATAGGGCCTCACAGATGGAGCGACTAGAGAAGATGGTTCATTCCCGAGTTCCGGTAGTATTGTGTTTGTGAAAATGTACTGATTGGGACCGTGGTGTAACGTCATATTCACCAATTCCGCCAAAGTAGCCCGTACAGCCAATCAGAGTGCTGCAAGAAGGAAACGTGACTAGTAGATATGCACAAAACGGAATTTAAAAAAATAAAATCTGTTTACGTTGTTAGCCGACAAAAAAAAAAGCATTTACTTTAGTAAAAAAGCAAACTATAATAAACGGAGATTAGGTTTTTATTTTTTAATTTCCGTTTATCGAGCAAGCCAACAGTCTCATTTTATAGACGCGCTTCCTTGCAGTTCGCTCTGATTGGCTGACACTGCTGGCTTTGCTTTTTCTGGTGTAATATGACGTCGCTAACACCAGCGTGAATGCATGCCGTCTCCTTATTGTAGATTGCCGTCTCCTTCCCACAACATGGCTGCCCCCTTCGTTTAATCCTTGGCCTGACCCGGAAGTAAGTTTTTAACGTGAAAAAAGGTCTATTGGTGCTTCTAATTGTCCTACCAAAATTATCGTTCTTCTTTGTAGGGCTTCGTATAGGGCTTCGTCGGGCTGATAACCACGAGTGGTTAACGCTCGCTACTAAACCCTGTGGGGCACATGGGACAATGGACTTCGGGACCAGGGTTTATAAGGTGTAGATGTTCGTGTCTTGACATGTAAAAGTGCGCAAGTATGTATTTGGTTGTTTCATTCGTAATAGAACTTTTTTCCCTTTATGTATTTTATTCTCCTATATTTATATTGTTTACTGTACAGTTTTAAACATGCACTACATTCTGTTACATATAACGGATTCTTCCCTGTAAAATAGTTATAAAACAAGACAGCAAGACCTCTAGTAGGATTTCCCCCAAGGTTTTTTTTTTTACATGAAACTAACGGTATACTCTATTCTATTCTAATAACAAGTCAAATATAGAGAATTTATTGTATTTCCTGGCATAGTCACTCGAATCATATATGACGTCATAATGTAATGGAAAACTTCCTATCGTAATGCCAAGCAGCTGTTGCATCAAATCCTTTTCAGGCGAACATAAACTTGAGTAAATTGCTAGATCGGTACTATTTTAATTCCGCTGACTACAACTTATTGCTCATAAAACCCAGACCGGCACACTTCCTTTATTCATGGCCAATATTCCGCAATGTTGCGCACAGTTTTTCGTGGAAAGTCACGCACCTATTATTCCGGAAATAAAACTCTAACATTCGTTATCTAATAGCACACCAGTTACTAAGAATTTGATTTAAAATCAAGAACAGTCGCATTACAACTAATCGTTTCATTTTATAAACAACTTTTTTTTTTTATTCGTTGAATTGTGTGTGATGAAGTGACAGCACTTAAAATTTACTCTAGTGACGCGACGCCACTTAACAGTAGCGGTGTATGGCAAGCCATTCCATCTTCTATTACAGAATTACAGATATCTTTAATTGAATCGAAGATATCTGCATTTCTTTTAAAGATATCTGTAATTCGTTAAAGTTATCAAAAAACATTTGCATAACCTCCCTGAATTATTGATGTCTGTCATTGAAAGATATCTGTAACTTTGTGCCATTTATGGATATCTGTAATTCAATTACAGATATCGCTAATACAATCACAGATGTCAATAATTCAATTACAGATGCCTGCAAATGTTTTTTGGATATCTTTAAAGAATTACAGATATCTTAAAAAAAATTGCAGATATCTTCAGTTAAATTAGAGATATCCGTAATTCTGTAATAAACGGCGGAATGTCTTGCCATAGGGGCATATTCTGCTGAGGGCTCATGAGTTTCGGCCAGGTATTGGCACCACACCGATCTGCAAATGTGGCACATACAAGTGGAGACGGTGGAGTGGAGAGCATTTTCTCTTTGTGTGTCACCACCACTGGGTGAAGTACCGGGGCCGAGTTCTGAGCGACTGGAGTGCAGATC
The DNA here is from genome assembly GCA_023313725.1 of Lithobius niger. Lineage (NCBI taxonomy): Eukaryota > Metazoa > Arthropoda > Chilopoda > Lithobiomorpha > Lithobiidae > Lithobius > Lithobius niger. Next base: position 43,911 of record JAHWFP010212992.1, read on the forward strand.
TAAGAAGATATGGGGGCCTTCTCGCACAATGGCGGGACTGTGTACACCTTACCGCAAGTAGCGAAATTCTGTAGGAAGACAGGGAGGTTCGGATAGTACAAGTTTCTCCTGTTAGTGTAAATTATGATAAGCTCAAGTAACTAACAAAAAAATATAAAAAATAAACGAGTGATAATAACTGTTCCGTATATGCTGACCATACCATTCCTTACGGGAGTATCTAAGTGAAGGCCACACTAGGCAAAGGTTGATAACGAATTAGCCCTGTAGGAATGGCCCCAGCTCTTTTTATTATATATTAGCATGTCACATGTCCTAGTGTATAACCTGCACGAATGTGGAGTGAAGCTCCACCTTTTAGAAGGTGTAAAATGGATTCACATAAGGTGCTCTTCAAGGTGCACTGAGATATAACACATTGTCAACCACTCTCAAAGATTAAATTAATAACTTAAAGTATTGTTGCGTTCGGTAGCAATGTTTTATAAAAATATTTCCTGAAATATTAGTTTGTGTGATTAACTTGGCAAATGTTTTGGTCTGATGATACCACTCCTTTGAAAGGACGAAACATTTTCAGTTTGGCGGCGTTTTTACCATTTAAAAAAAAATACATATTACTTTTTTTTTTTTTACTTTTCAATGGCGTTATTTTATCAGAAATATTTTGAAATTTCTATTTCGTGAATTGGAAGTTGCAACACACATTTTCGTGCTTGTGGATGTTTCTTGTCAATTCTCCAACAAAGTTCAGTCCGCCCAGCCATCGTCATCAATGACGCACTCAATAATTTTCTGCTTTCTTTGAGGGGGAGGGGGGGGGGGAGACCTAAAAAACATGTGGACTTGCAAGCAAGTGGGGCCTTAGAATTGAATTCAAAGTGAATGTTAGTGTATTTGACCAGTTTAAAAAGACAGTTTTTTAAGAATTTTTTTTCAGTTGCGAACCTTTATTTGTCGACTTCTGCAAAATTTTACTACTCTCAACTGCGGGTGTGGGGACGAGGCACATTACTGATCATCACAAAATGGCCGGCACCGTGGTCACATATTGGAGAGCCCAGGACAAGCATACTGCAACAAAAACAAATCATGCCGCTGACAATGGTTGCAACACTAATTAATTAATTCTTAATTACTAATTCTTAGTTACGTGCCAGCTCACGCTTTCCCCTTGACACCCCGAGGCTATTCGGAGTTCACCAACCGCAGTCGTGCTGCCAAATTGAAGCCGAAGTCCTCCCGAATACTTCACTACGCTAGAGATTGGTCCTACGGCAATTAACATGGGAATTGGCGGGCAGACATCCATTCATATTTACCAATTTGGGGACATTACTGAAGATCAGATTTTTGCACCGAAAGTCAATGTAAATACGTTCCTATGCAAATTATTTTTTGTATGGTGGGCATTGCTCTCGAATTTCAACCAAATTCCAGTTTTTGTACCACGTTATTATTTTTAAATGAAAGCCCTGAAATGTTCCAAGGTCATGTTCAAGATGTAAGAGATTAACGCCATATTGTCTCGCTGTATTATTGGCCCTGTTCTACAAAATCCTGATGATTGTTGTCTTACTTGACGTGTTAAATAAATACAGATGCAAACCTATTTGCGTTGCCTTTCGGACATATGTCAGACTGCCTGAGCGGGGAATCGCACCCACGACCTGAGAAATCAAAGGCCGAAGTCCTACCGTTGAGCCACACTAGCTTGTTTCACACTAGCATGTTTCTGGATTAGGAATAATGTTCCATATAGACATCAAAAATGTCTACTGTTATCATGTCTTACGTTAGACTTGACGGAAAAATTGTGGTTTTATTGCCTATCATTTCTATAATAGATTACGTTAAAATTTCACATTGTCAGCCTGCGAATTCGCGGAATGCAATGCGTTTCAGAACTAACGACATTGCAGTTACAAATTTATTTGCGACGGAGAAGAGCATTTGGAATTGCGATTTAGACAATGCTGCAATTGGAGCAAACTGTTCGGTTTAAAGGCAAGGTTTACGGCTTAGGGCGCGTCTACGCAACAACTAGCCTTTGCATTCTCGCAACTAGAATTTAATCGCGATGGCAAAGGTATTGTTGCCATGGTAACAACGCTACCTGGATTAGCTAAATCCGACATCGTTGGAGTAAATGATTGCAGCCTTATAATCCGTGACGAGAAGGTGAAGAATCCTTCCTGCCGAAACAATTTCCCTGCCGGTTCTGAACTCACATTATGGTATGTTTTCCTTTCGAGCCGGCAGAGCTCAAACCGCCGCCATGTTGGAATTCCAGATAATTTCTAGCTTCTAGCTGCGAGAATGCAAAGGCGAATCGTTGCATAAGGGCGCGTTTACGCAACGTCTCGCCTTTGCATTTATTCTCGCAGCTAGAATTTAATCTCAATGGCAGATTTGTTGTTGCCATGGTAACAATGCTACCTGGACTAGCATAGTCCGACGTCGATTGAGTGAATGCTTTAAGTGTTATAATCCGTGACAGTAATTTAAAGAATTCTTCCTGGCGAAAGTTTCCTACTCGCTTCTGAACTCGCATTATCGACTGTTTTCGTTGCGAGTCGACATAGTTAAAACCGCCGCCATGTTGGAATTTCAGATGATTTTTAGCTTCTATAGCTGCGAGAATGCATAGGCAAGTCGTTGCGCAAACGCACCCTTAACCCCAGAAACGGAGTTTATAGCTTCGAACCGAGCTTGTAGCAGGAGGGCAAAATTAACACCTACTGTAATAAACACTGAATTGAAGAATTCATTACTTTCTCGGTGACTCGCTGTATTCAACCAGCTGTGGTTAACATCCCGTTCGGAACGAACAATTTCTACGTATGATCCGACTGATGCGACCTTCTCAATCACACTCGACTCTCAAGTAGCCGTTCGCAGTCGGTCGTAGCCATTCGCAAAATTTAAAATTTTTTGTCAGCACCGACATCATGCACCGACCGACCGACCAACATCTGGCAGTAACTATGAACTTCGTTACGAGAAAAACCCAGCGGTAGAATACAATTTCTACGCTTGGATTAATGCTGTTTTTCTTTATGAACATCTCAACAACAACAACAACAAAATAAAAAATAAAACAAAACCAAAACCTGATAAAGAGGTGACTAAGTTGAGAATGGTCGGCCTCTCCAAGGAGTGAAATGTTAAATTAAAATATTAGAAAAATTACCACTCAAGGTATTGTTGACGTGTCACTTTATTGCACATCTGCAGGGCAGTTCAGTTGAGTCTAATACCCAATTAATAAAAAAAAAAGTGATATCATATCAAAAACCAAAACTGTTAAAAGGGGACGCCAAGTTCCGAATGATCGGCCCTTCAAAGGAGTGATATCAACACACCAAAACATTCTCCAAGTTAATCGCACTGAATATTGCTTTGGACGTTAAATGAAAACTTGAACATTGCTATAGTTTGTTCCACATTATGTTTTCAGGAAACTGACTGTATGAAGTCACGTTTCCTTCCACTACGAGTGCAAACACATGCGAATGTCACACTTGTAGACTCTAACAGTAACTGTGTAGAGTCTACAAGTGTGGTATCCACATGTTTTTGCACTCTTAGTGCAAGGAAACGTGGTGTCGTACAGTTAGTTTCCTGAAAACATAATGTGGAACAAACTATACCGAAAGTAAGTAGCAATGTTCTAGTTTTCAGTTAACCTTCGAACTATTAGTAGGTGCCATTAATTTGGCGAATGTTTTGGTGTGTTGATATCACACTTTTGAAGGGCCGAACCATTCGGAACTTGGCGGTCCCTTTTACCAGTTTTGGTTTTTGATAGGAAACAGAGATCAGCTGAAAAATTCACTAAACTATACCCACTAGTGACATAATTTCTCACATAAACTATAAAAGCACACTCGGTGGACGATATGGCCTGAGGAAAATAAATGAAATTCCAGCTTGCTGACTTGAAATGTGGAAGCTTTTCTTCAATAATACTGTACACTTGCACTTGTTTGGGCAAAATGAGTTGAATGGTTCACCTTTTCTAGAAATTTCCGTGGTCCATCTTTGAAAAACCTTTCTTTGAAATTTTGAAGTTTTTCTGAAGCTCTAGCCGTTTTGAACCAAACAAAGTGGAAGGTTTCAATGCCGCCAACGTTTCAATGGTGCATTAGAAAAAAAATTGTCTGCCACCGGGAATTGTGGGAGTGTGTCTCCCTCCCTTGACCCGTACTCCTACGTTATCATTCAAAATATTCAAAATGTTTACTTATTACCCCACCCTCTTCATTCCGTATTCCGTTAGGGGTCCCAACCAAGGGTACGGTAGTCAAGTTGATTCGGATCGTGTTGTTTCAGATGAGGACAAGGCGCAGAAATTCGGGGTGGGGAATGTGACAGCGAAGATACAGTATTTATGCTCCAAATAAAACCTCAGGTGACAGTAGGGAGCCGAAGCACGAATCCTGGTCGCGGCTTTGTTGTTTCTTTCATTGTTGGTATTCTTCGTTCTCCTGCCAAACTATACAACGACTCGCTTCAGTTGTAAAACTGATGACTTGGCAACATGATAATCCTGATCTTTTTTTTTTTTGGGTATTATGAGTACAAATTATGAGTAAAAAGGCGGCACGTTTGATGTTTAAAGCACAATTGAACCAATGTTTAATCCAGAAAGTAACACAAACACATATCTCCTGTTAAGTAAATCCACCCAAAACCAAAACTGGTAGAAAAACCCGCCAAGTTTCCAAAAACGATCGGCCTTTGAAGGTAGTGATATTATTCATCCAGGGAAAGGCCGCCAAGGTCAATCATATTAGCCAAGTTAATCGCACCGACTAATACTTCGAAAGTTAAATGAAAACTTGAAGATTGCTACTCGCTGTAGCAATCTTCAAGTTTTCATTTAACTTTCGAACTATTAATTAATTGATTAATTAATTGATTATTTATTAATCTATTAATTGATTAATTAAACAATCAATGTTTTAGCAATCGGATGTCTACAATGGTATGATCTACTGTTACTTGGCGGCGACACACTGGCGTGTGTCTAGATCATAAAAACAACGTTCTTGACGCATCTTTTTCTTTATTATTGGTGGACACTCATCCTTTAAATTTTAGTTTTTTTTAATCTCTGACCCTTCCCCTTACATTTTCCACAATTTGAAACATTTCTGTCGCATTGGGATTTATCCTCAACATGCCAAAATATGCTTTCAGTTGCTTACAGTTAACAGACACATGTCTGCTAGTGAGCCGCCTTTTTATCATTAACAATCAATTTTTTAACAATAAGATGTCTACAATGGGATGATCTACTGTTACTTGGCGGTGACACACTAGCGTGTATCTACATGACCAACAAATCACAAGGTAAAGGATCAACGAAGCAAACAATCTTCATTAAAACAGGCCTTGTGAGCGTACAAGACACAAATACACGGGAAGTCCTTGGTTCGAGTCCCAGTCGCGGCAGTTGTCTTTTCGTTCTTTCTCAAATTAGTGTCTCCTGTATGCTCACCAGGCCAGTCTTTAATGAAGACTGTTTTGCTACGTTTTCCTGTAAGGTTTTCAACCCACAATGTTACTGTTGTGTTTAATCAAGGAATGGGAAGAACTGTAGTGCACCCTGGCCCAGGGAGCTCACCGTACGTTTGCAATAGTATTAACATAAAATAACATTGAAAACGTAATAAAAAGAAACTTATTTTCTCCCTACGAAGAAAATAAAAACAAAAATAGAAATAATGCCCTGGGAAAGAATACTTTGTAATTTCTGTTTAGGGTTTAAATAATCAAGGAATACGTCAAGGAAGTGCGTAGGGCATTATACGTAGTCTTAAACCACAATGAGGAATAGATCTATTCACTCTTAGCATACTCTTAGCATAAAATACTGCGTCTCAGACTAATTTCTATTTTCGATTCGCATTACCCAGTTGTGGAATAATCTGCTGCTGAATAATATTGAAAAAAAAAAATAAACTCGATAAGTACATCACGTTATCATAAATTTAAAATATACTTTAGTTGCTGCTTTTGTTTTTTCAAATATTTAAATGTAATTCACGGGTTATCTAATGTTATCTTAATAACATGTATAACTATATTAATATTATATTTCACAATTATTAATACCAAAGTAATTTTTCTCTTAGTTTTAAATTTTGATATAGTCAGTAGGCCTCTGTAATTCAATTTCAGCAAAGTAAAGCAAAGTAAAATAAAGAGCATTCTAAATTTCAAGATTCGTGGCGTTAAATATTAAAACAAGGACCAAATAATTAATTAAAAAGAAAAAAAGCTTTATTAAGAATTATAGTCCAATTTAACTTATTTGACTAATTAGTTAAAGTAATGATGCACCACACATCAAACGCAATGGCATAACAACGCCAGTCATACGTTAAAAAGGGTAAGCTATGTTTCGATTGTTATTAAGAAGTTGTTTCCTGACAAACAAAGCCTCGCAAAGCATCTTACGACAACAAATTAAAATTTTTTGAAATGCGCTACGTTTCGGTAAACATTTCACTGCGACACCCTGACCGAAATTCTAACCAGCTAACCCCCGATCAATGCAAGAACACTCCTCACATCTAAGCCATCTCACCAAGACAAAGTATTTAATCCCAAAATACTTTCACGCTACCGTCCGGATGTACGTATACAAGGAGTTTCAGGATTCTCTTAAACCCAATAACTGCAAAATTTACTAGGAAATAAAATAAGGCTATTAAAAATCGTTTTACATTGTACTGTTTACATAATTCGGTTTACACAGTTCTGTGACGAACTAAAGTCATTCGAATATCATCATGCCGCTATGTCGACCGCTAGTGACGGACGTGTTTTGCTGAGCTCCTGTCGCAAGTGCTATTCTGCTATTTGTTCCGGAGACAGCATTCTTGCTTGTTGCCTTTGTTACGGATCCAGCCATGCTGTGTGCACGGACCTGCCAGACTATGTTTTCCCTCTTCTTAAACCAGGTAATGTGACCGGTTTGAGATGGTACTGTAAACAATGTTCGCCCGTCGCAGACACCCTCATTGAGAGGAATAGGGTGATCGGTGACATCATGCACAAATATGACTTACTTGCAACTGAAGTCAAGAACCTTACTGTTGAGGTCCGAAAGGGTTTTGCTAGCATGGGATCTACGAGTGAGGTAATTTGCCAGGTTCCTGAAGTTGAAACCGAAAACATCGCAGGTGTCCATTTTACCACGGGGGCTTCGGTGCAGCACGAAACTCCCTCCCGTGCCAATTCGGTTATACCTTCTATCTCCTGCCGTCCTAAAGATCACTTATCTACTGTTGGTTTTTTTACTAATGCTGTAAAGGCCCTTGGATTGGATCCCAACATTACTCCACCACGTCTTGATGATACTACTGCACGCGAAAGCAGTTCTGTTCGTCAGCAGTCAATTTTCGGCAAACCTTCCCAAACTCAAACATGCCCAGCTACCTCAACTGGCCTTAACTCTCACTCGTCCAACGCGCCAAACGAACAAGCGCCGCTCCGCCCTCGTCCTTGGACTCCTGTCGCCATTCCTGAAATTAATATCGATGAATTTGACGATTTCAGAACGCAGCTTTCTCGGAGGGACTATCGTCGTCTCAAAAATATTCGTGATAATAATCGTGAATCCAATGAAACTGCCCCACCAGTTGCTAATTCCGGAAATGGGGACAGGCCTGTTTTGCCATCTTGGTCCACCCAACGACCTACTCTTGATGCACAATCCTTGGCCACTGCCAACTCCCAAGCTTTGCCCCCAAATAGTCAGCAAGTGATTACAAAAATCTTTGTTGGTGGGCTACACGTCAGTACTAAAGTGGAGTACATTCAAAGTCTTATTAAAACCACCTTTGGGCTTACTGTGGGTTGCTTTCCACTGCGCACGACGTACCCAACTTATAAATCGTTTTGTGTAACCGTTGATAGTACCTTTGCGGACATCATCATTGGTTCTGATGTCTGGCCACCAGGCGCTCGTGTCGCCCATTTCACTGGACGAAGACGCAAACCTACAAGAAACCCCACTACTTCAAATCAGGCTGCTCCCCCTACTGCCACGCATGATCCCCCCAAAGGACCTACCAATGGACAAAGAACTATTGATAACTTTTTCAAGCCAAATCCTCTCAACCATTCTGCTGGGGTTCCGGTACACAACAATATTACTATACGGAAAAAAAAAAGAAACTGAAGCTAACTTAAAAGGAAAAACTAGTGTCTCAAGGGATTGGAGCGACCTGACTGAAGGCGACGACGATGGAAATTCCCTGCACCTCTCTGGTTCGGAAGAACTACTCAATAATTTATCACAAGACGATCTGGAGGCTGATCTTAATGTGCTTTCAATTCAACAGTAAAATTCGTCCTCCTAAAGGGTGCCTGCCAAACAGGACTACTAAAAAAACTTTCCATACTCTTAAGCTTTCCAACTTTAACGCTCAGGGGTTGTTCAGCAAGCTTGACGAGCTCAAGCTCCATGTTGCCACGATAAATCCGGATGTGATCTGTGTCACTGAGACTCACCTCACTAACAGAATGGATAACTGCACCCTTGGGCTTCCCGGCTACACTCTGTATCGTTGCGACAGGAAAGCTAACCACCATGGCGGTGTCGCCATCTATGTTAAATCTGGCATCCCCTCGACTCTCCTTGGTTCTTTTACTGACCCTCATGGAGAGTGGGAATTTATTCAGTGTAAGCTAAATATCGCTAAAGATAGTCAGTTGTACGTTGGCTGTTGTTACCGGATCCCTAAAATAAGTCTGCTCGGCAGCTGGCCAGCTCTTCTCTCTTCTCTCAACCATTTTATTACGCAGTCCAAGGGTCGCCAAATGATCCTCACCGGGGACTATAACTTCCCTACCATTAACTGGACCACGCTCCTTACTACCCAATCGGAAAATAGTGCTGCCTTTGAATTCCTGGAACTTCTGCAAGATCATGACCTCCTCCAGCATGTTGTGAAGCCCACCAGACACAGAACTTATCAAAAATCTAGTTTACTTGATCTTGTCATCACCAATACTGACCTTACTGTTTCCTCCATTACCCACTATCCCCCCCTTGGGCTCAGCGACCATGACGTTCTCTCTTATGATCTCGAAATTGTTTTTCACATTAATCTTCCTGGCGGTCCCCGTCCCAATTATAGGAAAGCTGACTATACGTTAATTAATGATATTTTTTCCTGTATTGACTGGCCTGCTGAGCTTGGGGGGTGGGACGTGGACACCCAACTTGAAATTTTAGAGGTTTTCATTCTTGATGTCATTAAGAGTTTCATTCCTATGTGTGCCCCATCTACCAAAAGTGCCCCGCCCTGGATGGACCAAAACATCAGGTCCCTGATTAGGCAGAAAAAACGTGCATACAATCGCCTGCGTGATTTCCCCTCACCTTCTAATATGGCGCTGTTCAAAGCTGCCCGGAGTGCTGCCGTTTCCGGGTTTCGCACCGCCCGTCGCAGTTACGAGGAATCCCTCATTCTCAAAGCAAAATCGGACCCTAAGTCCCTCTTTGCTTATGTTAACCGTAATCGAAAGACTGCCCCCACTACCTGTTTGAAGAGAAACGACGGTCCTACTCTGCTTGATGACCGAGATATTGCGGTCGAATTTGGCTCTCACTTTGCCTCGTCTTATTTGCCCCACCCCCCCAGCTCTCCAATTGACGCTGCTTTCCTTCCTGCTCCTTTTCTGTGCTCAGATGTGGAAAATGCCTTCATTGCTTTAAGGGAGGATTCTTCCAGCGGCCCTGATGGCATTTCCCCTCTCTTTCTTAAATCTTGTGCAAATTCTCTTGCTACCCCCTTCTTCTTGATTTTTCAAAGTTCCTTTTCCTCCTGCACCTTCCCTACCCGTTGGAAAGATGCAAATATCACTCCTGTACACAAGGGTGGTTCCCTCCATGATGTAAATAATTATCGCCCGATTAGTTTGCTCTGTGTCGCGTCTAAAATTCTTGAAAGGTTTTTCCACAAATCTGTCATGTGCATTTGTCAACGGCTCAATATTGATTTTGAGTTCCAACACGGTTTCCTCCCGGGCCGCTCCTGCCAATCCAACCTTCTCGAAACTTACAACCACCTTACCACGTTATTAGACAAAGGGGTGCAATGTGATCTTGTTTTCTTCGACTTTCGGAAAGCCTTTGATTCCGTCTCCCATTCCATCCTCCTTCACAAACTGTCCTCTTTGAATTTTCCTAAAACACATATTGCTTGGATCAATTCTTATCTTTCTCATAGACGACAACGTGTTAGTCTCAGAGGTTCCACTAGTGACTGGGTCCCCGTTACCTCGGGGGTCCCCCAGGGGTCTGTTCTGGGCCCCCTTCTTTTCAACCTTTTCCTGTACGACCTCCATTCCGTCATCCGATCCTTTAGCAGAAGCTATGCGGACGACCTGAAAATTCTCTCTCCCGCTTTTCTTCACCAAGATCTCCAGCAAGACATTGACGCCATTGCCACCTGGTCGACCAAAAACTGTCTTGCCCTTAATCCTCTCAAATGCGTGGTGCTGCATTTTGGCCATAACAACCCTCACTGCAGCTATCACCTTGGTAAAACTACCCTTTCTACTAACACGTCCCATAGGGACTTGGGCATTTTGGTTGATTCTTCCCTGAAATTTCATGCCAATACTGATTACATCATCGGCAAAGTCTTCAAAAAAGCCCACTACATTCTTAAAACTTTCTCTGCTGGTTCACCTAAGCTGTTTGCTCTCCTGTACAAAACCTTCCTTCGTCCTACGCTCGAATTCTGCTCTCAGGTTGGCCGCCCCTGTTATGCTTCTTTCTTCGCCCGTCTTGAGACTTGTCAACGCCGCCTCACTAAATGGTGCCTTCCCCTCAAAAATTTGTCTTATGATGAACGACTCCGCAAACTAAACTTGACCTCGGTCAAAACCAGGTTCCTCCGGGGTGACCTTATCCTCACTTACCAAATATTAAACCACCTTATTGACGTCCAGGCAGCCGACTTTTTTTGTCTCTCTCACACTTTGACCAGGGGGCATTCCCTCAAAGTTTGTGGAAGTGTCTCCTCTGGTAATGTTCGGCACCGGTTTTTCTCAGAACGCGTGGTCGAGGCTTGGAATGCCCTTCCTGTTTCGGTTGTTCTTTCAACTTCGCTTGATGCTTTCAAAAGTCGGCTGGACCGTTTTCTTGCTTAGGCTTTTCCTGGTGGTTGGTCCTTGGTTTGGGTGTGTGTGTGTGTGGGTTTGGGGGGGAGGGGGGGTGGGTGCTTCTTGGCTTTTGCTTGCACCGTCGGGTTCTCTATTCTATTCTATGCAACATGTGCGTGACTTCTCAGTAAACGAATACGTATTTCTCTTTAGTATAAACGCAAGTGATTTAGCCAATAACCACATGTAAGGCCACACATGATTGGCTTATGCACTGGTACGGTCAATGGTGATGGAATGCGGACGGGTAAAGACAGTCATTATGGCAACCAATCAAGACGCAGACAAAATTAAAGCGATGGGGGAAACACGTTCATTATTTTCAGGGAAGCAATGAAAAAGGGTAAGCATATTCATACTTTGCACAGCAGCAACGGAAAACGACGAGCGTGTTCATTCTTTGCATGGTACCAACGAAAAAACGGCGAGCGTGTTCATTCTTTGCATGGTACCAACGAAAAAAAACGAGCGCGTTCATTCTTTGTACGATAGCAACGAAAAACGGCGAGCGTGTTCATTCTTTGCATGGTACCAACGAAAAAGGGCGAGCGTGTTCATTCTTTGTACGATAGCAACGAAAAACGACGAGCGTGTTCATTCTTTGCATGGTACCAACGAAAAAGGGCGAGCGTGTTCATTCTTTGTACGATAGCAACGAAAAACGACGAGCGTGTTCATTCTTTACATGGTACCAACAAAAAAGGGCGAGTGTGTTCATCCTTATTACGATAGCAACGAAAAACGACGAGCGTGTTCATTCTTTGCATAGTACCAACTAAAAAGGGCAAGCGTGTTCATTCTTTGTACAATAGCAACGGAAAACGACGAGCGTGTTCATTCTTTGCATGGTACCAACGAAAAAGGGCGAGCGTGTTCATTCTTTGTACGATAGCAACGAAAATGGGCGAGTGTGTTCATTCTTTGCATGGTACCAACGAAAAAGGGCGAGCGTGTTCATTCTTTGCATGGTACCAACGAAAAAGGGCGAGCGTGTTCATTCTTTGTACGATAGCAACGAAAAAGGGCGAGTGTGTTCATTCTTTGCATGGTACCAACGAAAAA
>JAHWFP010212992.1:56641-69737 GCA_023313725.1 Lithobius niger
GGTACCAACGAAAAAGGGCGAGCGTGTTTATTCTTTGCACGATAGCAACGAAAAACGGCGAGCGTGTTCATTCTTTACATGGTACCAACGAAAAACGGCGAGCGTGTTCATTCTTTGTACGATAGCAACGAAAAACGTCGAGCGTGTTCAGTCTTTGCATGGTACCAACGAAAAAGGGCGAGCGTGTTTATTCTTTGTACGATAGCAACGAAAAACGGCGAGCGTGTTCATTTTTTGCATGGTACCAACAAAAAAAGGGCGAGCGTGTACATTCTTTGTACGATAGCAACGAAAAACGGCGAGCGTGTTCCTTCTTTGCTGGGTAGCAACGAAAGAGGACGAGCGTGTTCATTCTTGGCGCGCAGCAATGAAAAAGAGCGAGCTAGCGGCCGGCAATGTGAAAAGTATGTTGATTAACAGTGGCAATCATTACTAGACGAAATATGACGACATAACATTGTTGTAGACTGCTATAATCTTGGGTACCCGAACGGCTGCAACAATAAACCATTGTTTAAATGCAGGTGACTGGATGGCTATCCTCTTTAATGTATGGCCAAGCGTGCTATTACTTGGCATCCAATAACCCAGAGTGCAAATATGGTGGCCAAGGTGCAAATGCTGGTATCCTTAAGACGGAGTGCACCACATTTGGTATAGCTCAATTCCGACGACTAGATGTCGCTAGCATCTAACATCATTAAAATCGTTCAGTTTGTTTATTTATTCAATTATTTGTGTGAACATCTACTCCTTTTGAAATGGTTGAGTCAAAAATTGGAGAAAGGGTTCGGAAGAAAGGAAATTTTTCCGAATTTCTGTTAGTCGTAGTCTTGAATTCAAATTTAGGTCCTAAATGCCCCAAATTAACAAAAAATGACCGTTTGCAACAATCAGCAACCATCACACAACGATACATGACGTCAACGATTGTTTTTTCGTGCAAATCTCGAACTTTTCGGGAACGTCTAGTAACAATGGTCTTGTGGCAATATATCAACAAGGAGTAAGTAAATTACTGGTTGTTCTCAGTAACAATTAGCAAACACACGCAGGTTTCCTCATTGCTCAAAAGTTTATTACATGTTTTAAACTTGGAGTGTTGCATCAAGTTCATTTAGAAAGCGCACAGGTTCCTGTTCGTGGCTAGGTTAGAGGGGGGGGGGGGGGCCAAAGTGAGTTTACCAGTGTGAGCATTTAGTAAGCCGTGGTGGAGGGCATCGAAGCAGGCATCAAGTCAGCGTTTATAAAGCTTTAAATAGCTAATTTTATGTAAGACTGACGTTTTTCTTTATCCAAGTCTTTAGGCGTGTGTCAGATTCTGTTTGTCAGTACACTAATTGCGAGAGGATGTCTCCTCGAGCGAAGCGAGACGACTCCAACGGAGCGAGCGATGTGGCTAGTCTACAATGTATTTCAGATACGACGTTAGTTCCACTTTTCCTCAGTTATTTTCCTCACATAATAGAGTCAGTGTGAACAAAAAAAAAATTCAGAAAAACCCGCAATAGGTGTGGTTTGGAGCCGAAAAGGTCACCAGCTCCCCAGAGAAAGCTACACCAAGCCATTAGGCCCGCAGTAGAATAAAATAGAATTTTATTAGGGCTTCGGCCCGAAGCCATGCGCCGAAATACAGAAACTGGCTTAATCTAAACTTAGCTTGCACCAAAATGACTAGTGGGGAACAAATACACCAGAAAATCGTAAAATCACTAATTCACAAAAGTCAAGGGCTGTGCTCCAATGCATCATTGTTCCGTAGCACTAACACACTTTACTCCATTTCAGCACACGAGATGCATTGATCACCAATTAGGAACAGGTCAAGTGCTAAACTTATCAATCTATCTGCTTTTACTGTGCATGCATGCTTCGATGCGTACTCCTATTCAGGTTTCCACAGACATGTGCCGTATAGGAAGTTCGCTGCCATGTTACATTAACGTTTAACTCGTGTGTTTTCGCGCCTATGTGTGCAGATTTCGAAGATCGCTCACCATAGCTGCGCACTACAACAATTCCACAACCCTGCACACAAGAAACATTGGTGCACCATGAAGGCGAGGTACACCAGGGGCGGAGTGGAGATGCAACGTTCCTTGTGCGCGGGGAAAGTGACGTAACCGAGCTGAACGATTTTAGTGAAAACCAGGATCGTTTCATTTTGGTTCTTAACAACGAATTAATACTTTCGCTGTTTAAGGACCAAAATGACGATTAGGGTTTTGGCTAAAATCTTTCAGTTTTAATCCTAGGGTGCAGCGGAGTCTATAATTATTTTGAACGGCCTCAAAATTGGGCGGCCAACAACTTATTTAATTCTTCAACGCGAGCTTCCAAATTGTTTTGTTCGATTGTTTGCTGCCATGACTACAACTGCCTGCAGCAATGCAGGATCAACTACGAAAACGTGCGAGTGTGTCAATTCTTTGGCATGAAGTTGAAACTGGGACGTTGTTGCCCTGAAAAGAAGATGAAATTGGCACATTGTTGCCTCGACGAACAATTTGCTCTAACAATTATCCTTCTAACTTAGCACCGTGGTAATCTCAAGGGTAAGTATTACATGACGTCATGCACACTTCTTTTTCACACGGTACGCATCGCTTAAGCCACAGCGAAAGACTGGGAGGGGGGGGGGACAAAGTGATCTGTTACCATTAAGCAAATTACGCATTAACTGAACCTAGAAGAGAACAAACAAACAAGCACGGGTGCCGAGTACGTGTTCAACTACGTATAGCAAAGAGGAGAAAAGGAAGGAAACCAAGAGGAGAGGGAGAGGACGGGATAAAAGGGAGAGGGGAGGGAGAGGATTGGTGGAAAGGGGGAGCGTTACACAAACAAAAATCGACTGTTGCAGTGAACGATCAGGCAGCACTGAGCAAATACTGGGAAACAACCACGGGCCAAACAAATCCCCAGGCGAAGTTGGGTACGATGTTAGTGTAATAATAAGACACTTTATCGCTAGATGTAATAAGCAATGCGAGGAGGAAGGATACCAAATTGATATCACTGACTCCCCACCACAAGGAAAATACAGTTCCCAGAGTAAGAGCCAGTACCAAAATGCATAAAAACATACTTAAAACAACGAAACGAAAAAGTTGTGAAAAAAAAGGGGCGCCCTGGTCACAAAACACTGAACAACAATCAATCAGGCACATTGCTCAGGTCTCAACAGAAATGGCTTAAGGCTAACAGTTATTGACCAGTCTCTTAAACATGTGCACCGAGAAAGCCGAGACAATGCAGTCGCTAAGTGACTTTCATACCCTTAGGAAAAAGAAAGACTTTCTGTACAGTTAAAAGGAATTCCTCCCAGTGCCATTTTTCTCGATCCTCCACATCAAGTACGACCCCAAAGTTTTATTTACTTACCGTTAGTCAATCCCTAGCTTTATAGCTAATACTGGTAACTTTATTTACTGCGCCCCGCACGTATATGATCCTTTGCGCCCTTACAATAACCATGACGTTTCACTGTTTCCGGTTGTGACGACATAGTTTTTGCGTCAATGCTGTCACGTGACCCTCAATTCGTCTGCTAGGCCAGACGTCGTTCATGTGATCACGAAAAGACGAGGGCGGAAGTGACGTTGTAGTATTACTACGCCAAATCGCGCGACGGCAGCGCGCGGACACATGACTGCGCGTGGCTGTTATAAGGTAGGCCGGGTGTTGCTTTAAGTTAACATTTGGGGATCACAAGCTTAAGGCAGTTTTCCCTAGTACGAATATTGGTACTGATTGCAAACAGCAGTAAATCATGTTGTTTAGCAAGCTGTGGACAATCTTAAATGTCAGGATTAAGTCAAACGTTAATCTCCGCAACTTAAGTATCCTAAGGCGCTTGCAATAGGATAGTTTATTCAGACCGGGTGGAATCTTTGTCAAACGCTACGAATGATGTCACAATTTTGTAAAACCGATTTCTGGTTCCTTGTATGACCAATTCATGTACAGTTTTATTCTGTGTAGGAGGCCCCAGTTCTTTGCTGGAAAGCCCCACACTTCTCAGCTACGGAATTTGAGCCCAATTTTACCTCTCTCATTTTACAGTTTCTGCCGCTAGCACTGTGAAGCGCCACTTGATAGAAGCAGGATAAAATTTAACAAAAATAGGATTATTATGTGGCGTTACATAATTATTGGGTAAGTTACTATCGCTGATTCTATAAGCAGGAAAAAATTTAACAAAAATAAGATTGTAAAGAGAAACCTGTCACAATTCAATGAAAATTGAAGTCACGCACACATTCCATGGTATTAAAATTATTTCCGTTCGTCGCATAACATCATAATGCAACCCGATTTTTAATAGTTTCCTTCCCGGTAAATTTTGCAGAGATCTGGTTTAAGCAAATTCTGGAACGCCTTACAGTTACACATTTCCAACGCTGACTGTAAATATTTTAGGAATAGGCTTTCAGTATTTGGTCTTGGGAGAGACAGCTCAGATGACGTCTCCTGTGAAAAAATAAAGAATTAAGAATAAGAAGAGAAGGATCTAAAAAAAAAGGCATTTTGGAGAAAATGAAGCGGGAAGACGCTATGAACCAAAGGAATCTGACTTAATGAGGCCCGGATTTTCAGTGTGGAATAGCTGACAGCACTGGATGAGTAGCAACAACGTCTTGTGCAAAGTGGGACGACGCCGACAGAGCGAGCAAATCGAGAGTTGTGGATAGTTATTTTAACCATCATGTTATAGGATAAGTCAAAACTCCGTTCAACCACTATCCGAAATGTATCGTTTATCATATCAAAAACCAAAACTGGTAAAAGGGGCCGCCAAGCTCCGAATGGTTCGGTCTTTCAAAGGAGTGATATCAACACACCAAAACATTCGCCAAGTTAATCGCACCGAATAATAGTTTGAAGGTTAAACGAAAACTAGAACATTGCTACTTTCGGTAGCAATGTTCAAGTTTTCATTTAACGTCCAAAGTATTATTCGGTGCGATTAAGTTGGCGAATGTTTTGGTGTGTTGATATCCCTCCTTTGAAAGGCCGAACCATGCTGAACTTGGCGGCCCGTTTTATCAGCTTTGGTTTTTGATATGATATCACTCCTTTTTTTTTTTAATTGTGTATTGACTCAACTCTACTACCGTGCAGATGTGTAATAAACAACAACGTCAACAAGATTTTGGTTTTCAACAATTTGCTACTACCTTTTTTCTATAGGCCGAACCATTCTCAACTTGGTCACCTCTTTATAAGTTTTTGGTTTGGTTTTAATTTTGTTGTAATTTGTTTCATTTAGTTAGATTTGGTGTGTTGATATCACTCCTTTGAACGGTCGAACCACTCTCAACTTGGTGGCCTCTTAACTAGTTTTTGGCTTTGTTTATTTTGCTTTGTTTTTGGCGAAATGGACGTGAATACAATTTCTTTGCAACGTTGTTTAGATTTATCGTGATACACTAGTGTGTGTCTAGGCACGCACGTCAGTATACACGTTGTCATTGTCCGAACCTTGTCCGTCCAATGAGAGACGATGCCGACAATACTAACAATGGTTATAACGATATTTTCGTACTTACGCGCCATCCCACGCCATACCCGTTACTCCCCAGGCTCCAAATCATAAAAGGTACGCTGTTCGTATTGTATTGCACCCAATTTCATAGCTGGAAGCATTCCCGTTATCTCGGTATCGATGAATTCACCCTATGGGATTGAACATGGGGATGAGTGGACTAGCTAGCTAGCTAGTAAGAACACATTTTCAACGTTATTGAGGGTCAGATTTTGCATTGAAAGCAGCCTAGCTGGCATTTCTACACGAGTTAATTTTTGTCAGGTGGCTCATTGCTCTCGATTTCAACAGATTTTCTTGGCTAATTTTTTGGCTAATTTAAGCTTTTGTACGGCGCATTATTATTTTTCCCCAAGTACCTGAAATCTGCCCAACTATGCTTCAGGATATAAGACAATGACGCTATGACGTCGCGGTACAATGGTTTACAACTTCGACAATTGAACTGATGTGATGTTTGTTGCCTAACTTGGCGCGACACACTAGCGTGTGTCAAGATATCCACCCAAAACCAAATCTAGTACAAGAGAAGCCGCCAAGTTTCCAAAAAGGGTCGGCCGTTGAAAGTAATGATACCATTCAACCTGGGAAAGGCCGCCAAGGTTATTCCTATTAGTCAGGTTAATCGCACCTACTGATAGTTCGAAAGTAAAATGAAACTAGAATATTCCTGCGCGCGGTAGCAATCTTCAAGTTTTCATTAAACGTCTAAAGTATTATTAGGCGATTAACTTGGCTAATAGGATTAACCTTGTTTTCCTGGTTGAATGATATCACTGCTTTCAAAGGCCGACCTTTTTTGTAAACTTGGCAGCTTCTTTTATATCAGTTTTGGTTTAGGGTGGATATCACAACTTTCACATGACTGTGAACGTACAAAGGTCACACTGTCTGATCTTCAACCCTACCTTTTTTGTCTGGAGGAATTTTATGTCTATAAATTTTCACATTGATAATTTTCTATTTGCCTTCGTCCAAATAGCCGTTACATCAGCCAGAATTGACACGGCTTGGTTTAGTGCATGTCCATGCTTCACATGTTAAAGTTTCTTCAATCGTGTGTTTGCGCACACTGGCTGACAATCGCTTCGCTCACTCAATCAGCGCATCCACCTTCAGTTGCTAATCCCGAGGTTAGTGTTAATATAAGCAATGAAGCTGGAGTTGCTCGCTCAATCACAATTAATCTCATCTACTTGGCTGATCAAATATTTGGCTTGATCCAAAATTGATAAGACGGATAAGATTAATAAAAAAAAAAAATCTTCAGCATGCCTTGAAGTTCCTACACCTCCAAATATAATTTTAAAATGTAAAATTTTTGACGACGATTCTCGTCCTCTTCAGTACGTAGATGAAAATAGATAGTAGGACGTAAGGAGGACACTAACGACATTGGTTTGATCTCTGGACATAGGACCAAGTTTTATACCCACGATAGGGGCTACTCAATGAGCCAGAGGTAGGTCCACTCCCCTCCGCATTTCCCTCCCTTTCACCACCCTGACGTGATTTTTATTTTTATATCACGGAGAAATATACAGACCGAACAATCCAGGAGACAAATGCAAGAGACAACAGCCTTTCAGTTTAACCCACAATCACATATATTCAGCCGCGCGCCAAATTCGTGCGGCCAAACCTCAACTAAATTCCAACGCTTTTCCAGTTTTTTTTTTCAGGCTCGGTAGGTATATGTTTCACGCCAGTTTTCAGGCTGTGTGCCAATTTCCGTGCCTTCAAATTGCTTAACGCAAAATTTATTTATTTTTCAACTGGCGGAATTTATAACGACACAATTTTGTAAGAATGAAAACATTTTAAGACACTTTATGGCAAGAAATACTTGTTTCAGAGCACGTCCATCCCCCAAGACATGAAAATAGAAATTATACCTGGGTTGTGAAAGGCACGTCATGGGAATCCTCATACGTACCACGTTTTTACGCTAGCTGGAAAAGCTGACAAACATGGAATTTAGCTGGACTCTTTTCCAAGCCATCAAAAGTGTGGAATTGTGACAGATTGTCAATACCAAGCTGGGAAAGCCCGTATTTTACTTGCATGGTAAGAAGACCTGGAAAACACCCTAAGTGAATTCCATACTTTGTCAGCTTTTCCAGCCAGGATAAACACCCTTCCCAGACGAGAATTTGCCAGATCGTCTCTCTCACAACCCCAGGCACAATTTCGTTTTCCGTGTCTTAGAGGAATTGACATAATGCTAAAAAAAAAAAAAAAAAAAGATGTGCACATGGTAACGCTAAGGTGGAGGGTAGAAAGTGCACTTCAAGCGTGAGACCTGAAGCTTGTAATCTCAGATAAGAACTTCCAGGGACGTACTGGCAGAAAGCGAGTATAGGTGCAAGGACTTCTTCGTCATCGTGTAAGACCTGAATTGAATCTATGTGCGGCTCTTGAGATGTAAGGGCGTGTTTAGCAACGACTCGCATTTGCATTCTCGCAGCTGGAAGCTAAAAATCATCTGAAATTCCAACATGGTGGCGGATTTTAGCTCTGCCGGCTTGCAACGAAAACAGTCAATAATGTGAGTTCAGAAGCGCCAGGGAAAACCGTTTTGTCTGGAGGAATTCTATATCTTATTGTCACGGATTATAAGACTGCAAGCATTTGCTCAAACGATGTCGGATTTAGCTAATCCAGGTAGCGTTGTTACCTTGGCAACGACACCTTTGCCATCGCGATTAAATTCTAGCTGCGAGAATGCAAAGGTGATTCGTTGCGTAAACGCGCTCTAACCCAAGAGAACCTTTTGAACGAAGAAGGAAGAGCAAAGAAGTTAATTCTTATCCTGTGTTGGTGTCTCTGTCTCCATGGCAACTTTTGAATCCGCTGTTCGATTCATTTCAAATTTCCGACAATTAGTCTCTATCCTATTCGTGATTTGAGGTTCGCTAATCAATAAACTTGGGTTAATGAATTCCGGAGATTTCGATCCTCAAATTACCAAAATAACCAGAAATCATTAATCAGACGAATTACGAGACGAATTTAAGATTTTGGGAATAGGGAATAAAGTTAACAAGGATATGTTTTCTTGAGAGATACACATTAAAAAAAAAAAAAGTACGAATTCCGTAAACAAGCATAGTGGCTTGCTTTATTCAGTCCCTCACATAGTGGCGTTTCAATTTATTAAACCAATTTAAAAAAAATCAGTTGAAATAGTTTTTTGTTATTGACTTTTTTTTTATTTATTTTTTAAATATTTTTTTATCTTTTTAATTTGAATTTTTTTAAGCCAATTAAAAAATTAGTCGAAATTTTATTATTTTTTTTTGTAATTTTTCTATTTTTATTTTTGGTATTTTTTTTGGTATACTAGCCATTCATGTTGTTAGTATTTTTTTTAGTAATTGTTTTCTTATTTGCACAGACACATGCTGAAGCACCTCATCTAAATTCTCTCGATACCGCTATTTTAAATTTTGTTTATTTTGTGCATGACTGATGACGTCACCCGTTGGGCATCGAAACTACATTTTTGCGCGTTTTATTTATGTTTCAAGGAAGCTTTTATAAGTCGAGAATTCTTACTAAAATAAATGTGATCAAACCCAGAGCCTTCTGTGTTTTGACCAAAACACTTGACACGGAAGAAGACACCATAAAGACGAGTCACCGTCTTTCAGTAAATGGATGAAGAATGATACACAAAATAGAAGTGACCAGATTGGCATAGGGTCATTACACATTAAAAAGATGCAATACCGACTTTAATTTTCGACCAGGTCTTTTACAAAACAATAAATTGATCACCTGAAGGTGCTTTCGACTTTAAATCGACAGCACCTTCAGATTGCTGATTTTTTTTTTTGTTGTACAATACCCCAAACATAACCTGGTCGAAAATTAGTCAGTTACATTTTTTGTTCTCGGTGCGGCACTCCCCTAGCCAGCCTGACGAATCTTTCGCACTCCTCCCCCCCAACCCCCTCCAAAAAAAAAATACATCTGTGAAACCAATTTACACTGAATCGCTTTGATTTCAGCCACGCTAATCTAATGACGTATGAAGACGTAGGAAACTGTTTTTTTATAGAAAAAGTTTTCTCCTGAAGGTGCACGGAAACTCTGTGAGAAAAATGCTCATCTGTAGCCTATTTATTAAATTTTAGACCAGTTAGTTTCACTGGTTGACTGGATACCACCCACTACCTTACTCTCTAATGAATAGACTCATTCGAGTGGACGAAATGGCTGCACATTTTAAAATAAAAGCGTCGTTTAAAATCTTTTTCGAAATTTCTACCTCCGAAGCAAACATTATCAAATTTGACAACTATCATGGTTACACTTTAAATAATGGTACGTTACTCTGCAGTTTTTAAATAGACTGTTTTGAATAAATTTGATGAGTGAATGTGAACTATTTTTTTTAACTGTCACAGCCAGAATGGCTAAAAAAAATACCTTCCACTACAAACATATAGAATGAGCATGGTACCCCTGTTTTTTATGTCAATGGACCCTGTGTCAACCAGTTCTCTCGTATTTTGAATGTGCTACTCCACATCTCGGGAAAATTTTAACTTATGCGCAAGTTCAACCAATGCACCGTCAATTTTTTTTTTCCTTTTTACAAGGGAATTTAGGTAGTTTTTACTTATAGTAGCTGTTTCCCGCGTAACATAGGTCTAGTAAGAATTCATGTTTTTCACGCTCAGCCCCGTTTGTTATCGCTCTGTCGCAACTCGCGAAGGCGAATGGCAAGTTTTGTTTCAGCTAGCCTAGTATTGGCGAGTTTGGTGTTTGGCGTTCTCGGTAGATGACGCCCCCAGTCCCGAATGCACCACCTCTTTGCTCACCACGTGCCAGCGTGAAGACTTCGATTCGATGCTGAATGCTTTGGCACCGAAGTGCTTCTAACAAATTTGCTGTTAAGTAAAATAAGTAGGAACAGAGCCTGTGATTACACATTTAAACAGGATTCACCTTTAAAGCTGCCTGGTAGGTTGCCTCGGTTCTGGCGTTGGTGTTGTTTGGTGTCGACGAGAGATGTCACCACGTGCTTCGTTGTGATTGGCTGTCACAATGTTCACCTCCCATTTTATGGCGAGCGAAATAACGCCTCAGGGATGTTTTTAAAGTCAGTGGCTTGCGAGTCGCTTGGTCGCGGGGAACGCTTTCCCATTGAAATAACAAACAGACAGCGTTTCCGCTTGCAAGCGAGTCGCAAGCCGCTGACTTTAAAAACATCCCTCTCCCCTATTGTTCGGCGCCTGCGAAACATATATAGGCCTATAAATATTGCCATTTTTGTTCCTAAATTTTACACTCCTTAACACAAAAAGAGTCGTTGCGTATGTTATTTTTCACCATTTAAAGCAAATCAACATTGCAGCAACAATAGAGCAGCGTCATGTGACGTCATATTGGCTATCATACACCATTTGGAGGTAATAGCTACAAGGTGCACTAGATTAAAATGTAACGGAAAAAAACGGCACTTATAGTCAAGACAGTGCTTTGAGAGCGGCTTTCTTAAGCTTAAAAGAACGTTGTTTTCTCCAACAACAAAAATCACTTGTTATAGGCTTAAGAAATCTAGTCTAATAGCATTGGCTTCAATAAGACGATCTTCCTTTCTCCCTTCAGTGCTCCTTGCAGCTAACCCAGTTACTGGCTCCACCATAGAGTTACACACAATAATACTACGTCGTGTCACTGCCCTATTGCTTTCTCTCTCTCAGCAAGCAAAGGAATGCACAAAGCAATATATATCTTTAAACGCAACAAACAAGCCATGTGCCTCCTAAATTATTGAGTAAAAATTGGGGGGGGGGGGGGGTCCTCGTGCACTTAGGAGCAAGCTGTAAAGATTAACGACATCATTGTTCCAAGATGGCGCCAGGGTATTTTTTTTAGATTCTACCGTGGCGTCATCTAGTGGCATTAATATCGTTAATATTTACAACTTGCTTCCAGGTGGACGAGGACGTATCAAATTTTTCTTCAATAATTCGGAAGGGTCGTGGCTTGTTTGTTGTGTTAAAAGATATTTCTTTGTGCAATTCTTTGCTGGCTGCGAGCAAGCGTTAGAGAGAACTAGATAGCGCTCGATGGTGCTAGATGTTCCAAACTTTCGTTTGGTGGCAAACCGCCTTGAAAGAGGCACTATCACCAAGAATTTATAGGGTTGGGGAGGAGAATTTGTAAGTCTAAAAAGTCACTATTGAAACGTCCTAGTTATGATCCATTCCTATTAATTCCATGAGTTTTCAGAGGGCGCCACGTGTTCCATGTGGTAATTTTTGCTCATTTTTCAGCCCAGCTCTAAAGTAAACTAAATTACAACTAAGCTAAACTAAATAATAATTAAATACAAGCTAGTTTCGTTTTGTTTTGTTTAATTTCACTCAGGCTGGAAACTGAGTAGAAATTCCCACATAAAACTCGCGGCGCCCTCTATAAACTCAGACGGAACTAATTGGGAATGGATCTATAAGACGTTACAGCGTGGGGTCTCAGTCACAAATTCTCCTCCCAAACCCTATAAATTCTTGCTATGATCACCTACTGAAAGTCTGCAGGAAGTCTTGCAACATCTAGCGCTATCGAGTACTATCTAAACATGCGCAATGGCTGTTTGCCGTGACGTCACCATGAGTTAGCCAATGACGAACGAGAACAACGGCTGTTTGGCCGTCTGATTGGACTAGCCCAGTCTTGTGATATGCACGTCACAGCAAACAGCCATGGCGCGTGGTATATCTAGCAGTTGTTTGCATCGAGCGAAGGAATGCACAACGCCATTTCTTTTAACGAAACAAACTAGCCACGACTTCCATTAATTATTGAATGAAAATCTGGTACGTCCTCGTGCACCTGATAAAGCTATTAAAGTTAACAAAATCACTGCCGCTAGACGGCGCCACAATATTTTCGTATGGTTTTTCAGTCGGTGGTAGTGGCTCTTTAATCCTTACATGCCAGGCGCAGCCGTATGGCATCAGCTGCAAGGCGAAGGAAAAAGTAAGTCCCCATGCATACCGCGAGCATTGTGAGGACACCCCGGGACGCCACAAGCAAAGCGAGCGGCAACAGCCCAGTGGACAGCAATCCTCGTCTTCAAACCAAGCGATTGCCGGCTCGAATCCAATCCCGCGACCGACCTAAAAAAAAACAAAAAAAAAACACAGTAACCACAATTCGGACATGAAAGGGTTAAACAAGTTTTTCACATAATCGCTTTTTGAATTCTGTTCGATTTTTCTGCCCACAGACGGCGCTGAAGGTTTTTTTGGAGTGTTGAAAGTCAAAGCCAGAAACGTACTAAATATGTCAAACGCTTCTAACAAGGAAGCGTGCCATATTAAACAAAGGTAACATCCGGTAATTCAGAGTGAAAGGTACTGCACAAAATAAATCTGCCACACACAACTGACAGGTGGGTTGAAAAGAACAGGCTACTATTGATTGAACTTGTACATCTGGCACGGAATATCACAAAACGGAATCACAATATCACACGGCCGTGTGAAGTCGTGATATCAAACGCAAGCTCTTTCACCAAGCTAATCCCAC
>JAHWFP010212992.1:69837-80460 GCA_023313725.1 Lithobius niger
GGGGGGGGGGGGAAGGTCGACGATATTTTCCACGGGTCGGGGTTGCAAAGGTTGTGAATAGTGTGACTGAAGGGAGGTATTTCAAAAAGGACGAAATTTGAGTGATGTAATTTCTGTGTGGCCCCGTATTTTCCCGTTACCTACCCTACATCGCGGCTGGAATGAAGCTTCCCTGTACGACAGTACCGGGCCGTTAGTTTCGTTTTGAGTTGTTTTCTTGGAGCGTCGTGACAGAAATTCTTGAGTTATTACAAATAAACACATTACCGACGGAAACTACACTGATTATTCTCACCACATTGCTTTTTAAATATGTCCTTCAACTTAATTTTAGCAGTAGCCATTTATGGATATTACTGGTATTACTGTATACAGTAAATCATTAATTTAATACGTTTTTAAACCTACATCTTAATTTATTTACTGTAAATTACATTTAGTATTCTCCGTTTAATTTGCTTCAACTATCAGATTGGTAAAATTATCTCGCAACTAAAGCAAAGTGAAAAGAAACGAAAAGAAACTAAACCAAAACGAAAAGAAACTAAACCAAAAGGCAAAGAAACTAAAGCAATTCGAAACATAACGAAACCAAAGTGAAAGAAAACGAAAGCAAAGTAAAAAAGAACGAAACCAATTAAAAAAACCTGTAATATTGCCTGCAGTTGGCACATTCCACCATATTGGAGTGACGTCATAACATAAATCTATATAACTAAGATCGTAATATTTGTTTGTTTGTTTGTGTGCCGCCAAATTACCGAGATTCCCACGTCTACTTCTATTGAAGTCTCAGTGGGAATCTCGATAATCTTAAGTCTTCCGTTCGTTTGTGTGTCTGTCAAACGGAATTGTCTGTATAAGCTTAGTAATGATTCGAATTCTTTTCAACAAAGAGCACAGTTCTGACGACGTCATGATTTTTTTCCAGTCATACTATTTTCACGCAAACGGGACCTAGGCCTCTATGTCTCTTAACCCTGGCCCTAACTAAATCTAACTAAAGCTTGGGCGACTGCTATCGGGAAATCACATGTCTGTGCGTGTGTGAGTGTCAACAGTGGGAATCTCGATAATCCGCATTCTATTGATATCCGCAGTGGGAATCTCGATCATCTTTATTCTGTTGAATATTTTCATGTAAACGAGATCTAGGCCTCCAAGTCTCTTAACCCTGGATCCAACTAAATCTAATGAAAGCGCGGGTGACGGTTAATGGGAAATTACAGTATTTCCATGCAAACGAAAAATCACAACAATGCTATACAAAAAAACGGCCACAGGGGTGCTGCCCTAGTATTATCAACGTAGAAATTGTTTTTTAGATTGACATGACGAACTGGGTCAGTCTCAGATACAATTTTCATTAATAATATTTAGGTTATGACGTCACTCCAATACGGTGAGGTGTGCTTACTGGAGGTAATTTTATGTGTCTTTTTTAACATGTGTAAGTATGAAATTTAAGGGTAATTTTAAACTGTTTTGCCATGTGTGTAATTAGCGTATTCTTCTAGTTTTAGTGACCAAGATCCAAATGCTGTTAAGGACCGAAAATTTTAATAAAGCCAGCTCTTTTTATGATTTTCGTGGGTGCCTCAATCTCGGAAAGTAAACTTCCCTGTATTTTCATCCCCGTCACCAACAAATTCCTGGAGCGTAGACATATACTAAAGTGGTCTACCATTTTTTTTTTTTCAAGGTGAACATTCATCGTGTTCGTGGCAAATAACTCAACACCATTTTGCCATGAACTGTCGTCAGTGTCTTTGTTTCCTACAGCTGCGAACTGTCACACATATTTTGACTGACGCTGCCCTTGTTTCCCCATCATCCGACAGTAAAAGGCCTCGCTCCCGAGTAAAACGAACGCTTTGAAAATCCAGAATCAACCGCCGATATCCTATATCTTGCTCATCAAAGGTAAAAATAGTTTAATTTACCTAGTATCATTGGGGCGCCCATAGATCGAGAAATGGCAAGGGCGCATCCCTAAACGGGTTTCCTGATTATCACGATCAATTGATGCTATTGCTTTATTATTTATGAGTGGGAGTCCGTTAGGGCGCATTTGTGCACCGACTCGCGTTTGCATTCTGGCAGCTAAAATTTAATCGCGATGGTAATGGTGTCGTTGCCATGGTGACAATGCCATATGGATTAGCTAAATCCGCCATCGTTTGAGTAAATGCCTGCTGCCTTATAATGCGTGCCTATAAAAGACAATGAATTCCTCCTGACAAAACTATTTTCCCACTCGCATATTGGAATTCCTGATGATTTCTAGCTTCTAGCTGCGAGAATGCAAAAGACGAGTCGTCGCATAAACGCGCCCTTATAAAGGCTTGGTGTTAGTAATTTCAGTAAAAGAGCTGAGTTCATGAGCGATGTACGATGTTTCGATTTCGATATTCAGAAGGAAATATATCGTGATATAGAGTAACATCGTCCAATTTTTTAGAAAAACAAACAAACAAACGATTCTGTTGCCACTCATGCAAACCGTACGCTTGCGTTTTCGCTTCACTTGTGCAATTCTGATTCCAATTTTTACTAAGGGCACTGCTAGACAGCTTAGAAAATACTAATAACTAGGAAACAGGCTTTGGGTCTATTGCAGGAGGAGCGGATTGAAGTTTATGTATTTATTATTATGCCTTTGCCGTATTTGTTATTGTCACTAAAAATTAGTTTGTGATACTAACTCGACTAGCACTAAAATTTTTGGGCAAGACTTTCTGTTTTAAGAATGTAACTTAAAACCGGCACGTACTACCACTGGTACCACTGATTTTTGGTTTATACCACTGGAAAGCTCCGATCAGGGCAATCAATTTAGTATAATTGAATGCCAAAGTCGTGTAAAATTGGCGTAGATACAGCATTTTGACCAGAATCAAATTTTGAGTCGAGAGTCGAATTTCGAGTTCGAGTAAAAACTGCTCACTTGGCTCATTGATTGAAGCGCCGTTGCTCTAAATTTAGAACCTAAAGTTCTAGCTCTTCTTTTTCGACGCCATCACGGTTAAATTTTACATTCTAGGTAACTAATTAATATTTCCGTAAGCATCATGGTTTAGTGTTGCTGCTGGGGCCCTGAGCCTTTTCGTTTGGGTTCCACAAATCGGCGCAGCGTATTGAACGTTAGTACGTAGCAGAATTATTATGGTCGAGATTGTCTATCACGCATCGTGATGTTGACAGTTTAAGTGGCCACAGTAACGGCGAATTTCGAAAGTGGGTGCAAACCCCAACAACCAACCCACTACCCCCTCTATTCCGATATCCCCATCAGCGAGCTGGGCATGCGCCTTCGTGTTAAGGGACTGACAGGTTGCCACCCTAGCGTCAAGACGTTTACGTGCTCTCTCCTCTTTTCAACCAATCACAGCAAAGCCGTCCGTAGAGCGACGTATTAATCAATGTTATGTGGACACATGGTGATTCCTAAACCATTTCAGCTTGTTAGACCGACGTAACGTGGTGGTTTGAGATAAAGCGACTTGAATGTGGTTGTAGGTGGATACATGGGCATTCATCTCTAAGCCCTACATCGACATTTTAAAGTTCAGTAAACTTGAGATAAAGCGATGCAAGGAGCCTCCATGTACCCTTGGTCGGAGTCTATCCCGCAACGATGCGAAATTCCGTAGGTACAGTTCCGCAGTTACCTTTCTATCCTCCAGACCAGGACTAACAACAGAATTGTGGGGCTCATATACTTTACATGACCCATTCGAACCACTTCAGAGGGATGCGCATCGCGTCATTGTCGCCTCCTTATAAACACCCATTCGTGGCGCTTTCACCCATCTAGAGATACAAAACTGGAGTCGTTTTACGGAGGTGGTTTGGGAGTCGGATGCGCATCGTCTTTATTCATGTAAACACTCGCTTTCGTAATGCGATGTTGGTCCACGTGGGTAAAGATGGCGGACACAGTTATGGCACCCAAGTAATTTGTGCTGGTGCCCCTCGAATTTTAAGTAAATAAACCGAAAATAAGTGTACATGACTAGGAAGACCACTCTAAGCCTTGATCGTCTTTGGTTACTTGGACTTAAAGCTAACCCAGTTTACTACATGCAGGGGTAGAGCAGCGTGGGACGTGTCCACTTTTCACCAAAGGGACGGCAAGGAAGAACCCTTCTAAGCGTACTGGCTTAAATCACATGCATTAGCGGAATGGTCCTAATTGCGATCTTGCATCTATAAACAGGTGCCGTTTTGTTTTCTTTATGTGCTTTTTTGTTTGGGGGGGGGGGGGCCAGTAACGTAGTGAACAATAGCATAGGCCCACTCGTATCAATCCCAGTAACATAAAGCATTGATCTGAGGAGGAGGGTGGCACTGACAGCTGGCTTTCTTCCGGGGCATATCTAGAAAGCCAACGCGTTTTTTTTTATATCGTTGGGCTATTATTGGCTTTGGGATAGTTTTCCTCTGCAAATAATTTAAAAAAAATACCTCTGCAGAGTATTTTAAAACTCTATATCCCTAACAGTGATTTCACACGGCATAATTTGTTACGGGCTGGGGCTGCCTGCGGCTGGTTGCTGCCGAATGTGGCAAGCCCTCTTTAGCATGTTTTGGACAGCCAGATGATTTTCATTTGATTTCAGACGGTTTAAATTACAACAGAGAATTTAGTTTTACAAAGAATAATATTTACATGCTGTACTGTCCCATGCCATTAAAGGGACAGCACGGTACCTACACATAATTCTTTGTGAAATATGCGGGCGCGGCATGGCATGGCAAACAACGCAAACATTATATCGTGTGAGTTTGCACAATGACTTTTAGCGGGTTTTCTCTAACTTAGGTCACTCACGCGGTTCGAACTGTCCTTCTGTCGGTTAGGAGACGAAGACGCTAACCACTGGGCTGTTCTTACTCGCTTTGCCCAGGGCCCCCGGGGACCCTTCACAAAGCTGGTGATGTGCGTCGGGACTCAGTTTTCGTGTTCGTCGTATTGGTCACACAGGATACGAAGCCAAATTAAAGAGAAAAATATAAAGAAGCTACCGTGGTACCTTTATAGCCTCTGTAGCTTACTCCGTTTCATATCAAATTTTCACTCAGTAATTAAGAAGGTGTATGGCTTGTTTGGTGCTTGAAACGAAATGGTGTTGTGCATTTCTTCGCTTGATGCATGCAAGCAAGTGCTATATAGTGTATAGATAGAGCTAGATGGTGCTAGATGCTGCACACTTTCATTCGGTGACAAACTGCTTTTAAGTGTTATAGTGAATAGGGAAATTTGGGGTGAGGGAAATTTAGGGAAAAACCTTATAACTGACAAACCATTTTTAAGTACTAGGCCGTTTATTGGCGTACCCAAGTGTTTGTTTGGGGAGGGCGCAAAAACAGAATTGGCAATTCAAATTAAGGGTGCGAGAATACTGCTAATTAGGGACCGGTCATTATTTATCCCTGAAGGTAGCAGTGCGTGCATGTCATCGTGTTCATCACGTTCTGGCGACATGACCATGTTCCTGTCCTGTTTTGAACTCACTACAGTTAACCTTACCTTAAACATTGAAGGAGTTAGTTTTTGTTTTCTAATGCTATAAAGGTTTAACGAATATTACAACACCAAGTGTTGTTCTGGCAACACTCAGGCCTTTTATTAACTGCAAAAAATATTAGACGTAGCATGTCCTATACTGAATGTAGTTGATATTTAGAATTTTATATGTTATCACAAATGCTACGCATTTCCAATTTATCTTCCAATATTTTTTCCTTTCAAGTGTGTTGTATTAAACAGAAAGCGTTTTTGAAAGCCAACTTAATCTTTCAAGATTATTTTTCTCATCAAAATAAGTTGCTGTAATTCTACAGCTATACAGCAAATTCTTTTTTTCTCAATAATTTTATCAAAAATAGGTAGAATCGCAATTGGTTTACACGTTTCTACTGTTCTCTTATCTCCATTATCTTATGTTCATTCTTATGTCCATTATATTATGTTAATTCTTATGTTCATTATCTTATGTTCATTCTTATGTCCATACTCTTATGACTATTCTTATGTTCATTCTCTTATGTTCATTATCTTATGCTCATTCTCTTATGTCCATTATCTTATGTTCATTCTTATGTTCATTATCTTATATTCATTCTTATGTTCATTCTCTTATGTCCATTAGCTTATGTTCATTCTTATGTCCATTAGCTTATGTTCATTCTTATGTTCATTATCTTGTGTTCATTCTTATGTCCATTCTCTTATGTCCATTCTTATGTTCATTCTCTTATGTCCATTATCTTATGTTCATTCTTATGTTCATTCTCTTATGTCCATTATCTTATGTTCATTCTCTTATGTCCATTCTCTTATGTCCATTCTTATGTTCATTCTCTTGTGTCCATTATCTTTATGTTCATTCTTATGTCCATTGCTTTATGTCCATTCTTATGTTCATTCTCTTACGTCCATTATCTTATGTTCATTCTTATGTCCATTCTCTTATGTTCATTCCTATGTCCATTCTCTTATGTCCATTCTTATCTCCATTCTCTTATGTCCATTATCTTATGTTCATTCTTATACCTATTCTTATGTCCATTCTCTTATGTGTCTACTCGTCCATTTAAAAAAATGGATTGGTAGAGACATAAAAGAATGGACATAAGAATGAACATAAAAATAATGACCACAATGGTCATAAAAATGAACCACTTGAACTTTTAAAGTTTCTCAGGCCAAATCCCAGCATTTCTTACGCACTTTGTTAATAAAGTTACAAATTTTGCAAAAACTTGTACTTACAATTTTGTAATATGAAGCCACCACTTGTTTATTATTTTAATGCAGTTGCTTTCAATGGTTTTTTTTTTCAGTTTTTTCTAAATTTATTTAGACCTTTATTATTTTTTGTGCCCTAAGTTAGTTTTATATTTATGTTTTAACGTCCAGTTTGTCCACCAAAACTGATTAAATTTCCGTGTTATTTCCTTAACGTAAGCACCTTTAAAAATTTTCTTCATTGTATCGTCTGTACTGTTTGTATTGATACTAGGCATTTTCTTTACAGTATCAGAATTTTACTTTTGTAAAGGTTTTAGCTTTAAACATATGTTGCACTTTTTCCATTAATTCCATGTCTTGTGGGTTTTCTTTATTTTTTTGCCAAACTTTATTTTATAGTTATATGAAAAATTAGGTATGTTAAAAAAACCTTTTGAGAATAAGGTTTCTTCATATGCCAATTTTTCAAGTACCAATTTTTCTCAGTATACCCACGTTACCTTTTTTCTCTTTGAATATAGGATGCTTGTCATAAATATTAACAATGGTTGATTCATTTTTGTTCATACATTATATTAGCATCTCTAATTTGACTTAATTTACTTCAATCAATTATCCTTTAAATCGTTTATATATATATTTTTTTGCCATTTCTTACTTTTTTCAGTTTTTCGGAATTTTCATGTTTAAACTTTTGTCTTCATTTAATTATTTAAATTTAACTAAATTTAACTAGGACCTCGGTCTTTGGTTTCAAAGGTACTGGGTTCGATTACCCGCTCAGGTGGTCTGACATATAAGTCCAAAAGGCAACGTAAATAGGTTTGCATTTGTATTTAGTTATTTAAATGTAACTGTTTATATTTAACAAATTTAATTTAATTGAATGTAAATTTGTATTTAATTTATTTTCTATTTCATTATATTTAGTACATTCACATTTCGTAGATTTTTTAATTATTGTTTGCATATTACGAAATTTCTTTACCAGAAATTAGAAACTCATCGTAAATAAATAACGCTTGACTAGCAAATAGCTTTCGGCGAGCGAGAAGTTCTTGGTGTATAAGGGCGCGTTTATGCAACGACTCGCCTTTGCTTTCTCGCAGCTAGAATTTAACCGCAGTGGCAAAGCTGTCATTGCCATGGTAACAACGCTACCTGGGTTAGCGAAATCCGTCGTCGTTTGAGTAAATGTGTACGTCTTGTAATCCGTGACAATAAGATAAA
Source organism: Lithobius niger (assembly GCA_023313725.1). Classification (NCBI taxonomy): domain Eukaryota; kingdom Metazoa; phylum Arthropoda; class Chilopoda; order Lithobiomorpha; family Lithobiidae; genus Lithobius; species Lithobius niger. The sequence goes on from JAHWFP010212992.1 coordinate 77,825, forward strand.
GAATTCCTCCTGACGAAACAATTTTCCCCGTTGCTTCTGAACTCGCATTATTGACTGTTTTCGTTGCGCGTCGACAGAGCTAAAGCCGCCGTCATGTTGGAATTTCAGATGATTTCTAGCTTCCAGCTGTGAGAATGGAAAGGTGAGTCGTTGCATAAACGTGCCCTAAAAGCTAGTGAGCGAAAAATTTACGTTGCGAGTCGTTGCGTAATCGTGGCCTCACGCCAAGGTCATCGGCCCCAGTCACTACAGAGAACCAGAATTTTTCAACACGCGTGTGATCAGTTTTGTGGTTACGTCGTTCTACATAATTTCTTCCGTATGTTGAGTCAATACGTACTGATGACGCCCACATTTCACAAGGCCAGTAAACAGACGTGGTAATGACGTGCTTGGTAATGATGGACGTGGTAATGACAGACATTACGTGATAGCGCTGACATTTCCAGCAGCTGTTGGTGTGTCGTAAACACATCATGCTAAAACACGGAAGGGTTTGCGATTTTCCATGACTCTTTAAAAACTGATCAATCCACTCCTATGACGTCGCGTTTGCACTAACACCTAGTAATATTGACAATGGTTGTATGGCTGTTGGTACTCGCCCTGGTTTTGTCAAAGTCCCTGGCAGTGCTATCAGTTTGGATACAATCTTCACATGCTGGTTATCGCACAAGAGAAAAATACTTGTTAATTCGGTGTTGTAACGTGCAGCACCCTCTTCAGAAGCAAAACTAAACATTAAAAAATAGCCCTTGTGAAATAGACGAATTCATATGAAGGCTGCCATCTTGCTGAAGCTTTGTGACGTCAACTGGATGAGTCCACAATAGGGCAGTGACACGACGTAGTATTATTGTATATAACTCTACGGTGGAGCCAGTTTTACTGGGTTAGCTGCAAGGTGCACTGGTGGGAGAAAAGAAGAGCGTCTTACTGAAGCCAATGCTATTAGACTGGATTTCTTAGGCCTAAAACGCGCGATTTTTGTCGATTTGTTGGCAGTTGCTGATATTTTTAAGCAAGTGGAATCTCTATTTTCCAATTACAACCTCAGCAGCATAAGGGATTGGAGAAAACAGCGGCTTTTTAAGCCTACGAAATCCACTCTCAAAGCACTGGCTTGACTAGAAGTGTCGTTGTTTAACCCATCATTTCAATCTAGTGCCCCTTGCAGGTATCTCTCTTGTAGCAATATGACGTCACTTGACGCTGCTCTATACGACAGGGAAAGGGGTGGAATCTGCTATGTATGTGGGTCCCATTTTTTCCCAGTTGTAGTAAGTTCTCAGTGTTTTGGTGATCAATAATAGAAACACGATTCTTAACGAACTCACCTTTTCCTAATTGAAAAAAAAATGAGTGTGTAGTTTCACTGCAGTGCTTGGCTTTAGATATGGGTTGGGGTGCCTTCGAAAATTAATCCGGTTGGATCAAGCAAAGGTAACTATCGTTGCTTCCACACGTCAGGAATTAGTAGCATTTTTAACCCAAAATCGTTTCCGATTCGTCATCGCATCGACTCTCATTCAAGTGACAGCAATAAACTACAAGAAAAGTATTATTTTGAACACAAAGCAGGAGTTTATTTACGTACTTACTGTTAACATACGTTGAAGCTAATAACTATTTTTTGCAGCTTATTTTGTAGAATTATAACACCGAATGCAACATAAACCCGGCCACCTGACACAGTAATTTAATGCAAATAAATACAACGACTCCCCCCCCCCCCCCCCCATTTTGTTTATGTCTCGTTTCTGATTGGTCGATAGTCGATTCGTTCGGCGAGCATATATACAGGCAACCGTTTAAAATTAAGCTAGATCAGGGGATTATGACACGACATCTCGAAACGAACTACGCGATTAGTACATGCATCTGGTTGTTTCTTTGCAACCTGAGTTACATAGGTCAGTTTTCAAAGGCACCCTTGGTTTTAGTGTTAGAATCACTTCAGTGCGGCGTTTGAAATTCTTTTTTGTGGGATCAAACCGGAAGTGTCAGTGTAACATCTATTGCAAGCAGAGTAGGGATCGATGTTGGTGGTCTTAAAACTATTGTTGGTGTTGTCAGGTTGTTGTGGGCTCCATAATTCATCTAAATTTTTCTGCTAAAGTCCTTTTATGTAAGGTAGGGAGGAACGGAAGGAATTCGTGGTAGATGCTGAGTTTGTTAGGGGACAGGGCAGCGGATGGAAGGGCGTGAGTGCCAGGAAAGAGAACAGCAAACAAAAAAAGAATCTGATTCAGATTCGACTGAGTAGGCTCGCCGGAGTAGCAGGGGTTGGGGGAACGGCAGCAATGGGGGACAGATAGGAATGGGAAAGGGGAAGAGACGAACGAGAATGGGAAGAGGAGAGGAGGAGTAATAGGGATGGGAAAGGGATGGTAACAAACTGTCCTAAGCGTGGTGGCTGGGTAGCAAAGTTTGTGACCCATTTCTCCTCCTCCTCCAATTTCTGATCCCTATTCCTCTTTCTCCCCTCTTCTCACCCCCAGTCTCCCCCTCACATATCCGATTCCTATTCCTCCTCTTCCCATCCTCTGTCTCCTCCTCCCATTTCCAATCCCTATTCCGCCTTTTTCCCTCTTCCCATCCTCAGTCTCCCCTCCCATTTCCGATCCCTATTCCTC
>JAHWFP010212992.1:85460-104979 GCA_023313725.1 Lithobius niger
GTAAGTGATCCAAAAGTCAAACATGCATGTCAAAATGGATGTAATTGCCCTTTAATTAGATTCGCAAGAGGTCAGTCATAAAAATCTATTTATTTATCTATTTACTTTATTTACAAAATTATTGTAATGCCCTATAAAGAGCATAACAGCACTTTCAGATTATAACTATAATTAAAAAAAAAACAAAAAAAAACAAAAAAACAGAAGAAACATGGCTTCGCTTATGGTGCCCTCAGTTCTTGCATCTGCTCTCGCCTGAATGAAATTCGTGAGATACACATCCTATAATTCATCATCACTTCTGTGGTGCGCGACGAAGACAAAGAATATATCACTGGCAGGTTGCCAAAAATGTGAAAACACTGTATATTTTAAAATGATGCAAACATCGATTTATAAAATCGAACAGCTATTGGAAACTTAGTTTAAACTTTCGCCTATGCTAGAATAAATTTTGCAAATAGTATCACAGTTTAACGTAGTTTAACGTAGTTTAAGTAGTTGTGCGTGTTTTAAGACTTAAGTTTCTCGCTCTACAAGACGACAATCTTTCCCATCTGCTCATTATGTGTGTGTAATTATTCATCATAGCAAAGAAAAACAGCGGCTCCACCATCTTTAGTCCATAGATCCTGAGGTAGACCTGCCTCGAAGAGCTGATGAGTCCGAGTGGTGTCACACTGAGGACTCAGAAAATTAGTTGCACGGTTAAGACCAACTTTGACCAGCAGTGGTGACAGGTTTGCGCTGTTTGGTGAGTTTACGAAAGCGCTTACTGATGCCTATAACCCAAGACCAAGTTATCCACGACCTGGATTACCCACTGACCCAGAGTGACCCACTCACCGGCTTACTCAGTGCGATCCACTGACACATCCACTGACTTTCCCAAAGTCTACGATAACGTGGAAAGCAGAAAAGTGAACATAATGAAACAGACATGTGCCAGCTGAGGACGGTTTCAGACTGACCATAAAATGCGCCACAATCGCAGACGCAATCTTTGGCGTTTGTGGTGCGTTTGTGGCATAAAAATAGCAATCGGTGGCAGGTCAGGTAAAAACCATGGGAATGTACTGGTGCTTTCACACGCAGTGGCGTGTTTCTGCGTTTGTCGGTAGGTTTCACTGAGCCTAATCGCGTTGTGTGAAAGGTACCGGCGATTCGGAGGCGCTTGTGGCGCACTTTTTTCAGCGATTGTCGCACGTTTTGTGGTCCGTCTGCAACCGCCCTAAGTTACTGCAGACCGGCTGAAGAGAATCTTCTCCAATGAGACAGTCTTCTTAGTCAGGTGGCACCCACCAAACCGGACAGCAGCTTGGACACTTGCTCTCCGAGGAACATAGGCAACTGGCGAACGAGTTCGGTGAACTTGCTTCCCAAGACCGAGGAATAATTTTCTCCAATCTGATTTTCCATTCTCAGTCCTACGAGTAACAAATGAACACGGCCCAACCGCTTTTCTGCCCACGCTATTTTACGTAGATGGCTGGAGCTTAGAGTAATAAATACCTCAATTCGTTGCGAGAGAGACCCAGATGCATAATTTTTATCAGTTTAAAGGCTGGTTATCACCGAATAAAGGCTGTAGAATCCAACGTCACCTTGCGCTACGTAGTACTATCCAGCGCTCGTTCACAGCAGGTGGAGGAATGCACATAAACATTTCTTTTAAAAAAACAATCAAACCACACACTTCCTTAAACAGTGAATGGAAATTTTGCACGTCCACGTGCACCTGGGAGCAAGCTATAAAGATTAACGATACCATACCTGATACATGGTGCCATGGCTGAGTCTTTAGATTTTCTGTTGGAGGCAACCTGTCTTTAACCTACTGGTTGGAACTAATCCTGAACTGACCCGAACTTACTATAAGGAAACGGAGTAAACAGTGACTGGATTGACCAATTTGCCAATAATGAAACCCATGCATATTCCTAATTCATATTCATTTTAAATTGTAATAAATAACTTACTGGCAGTACTGGTTTATTTATTATAAAAAAAAATTATATTTCTTACTGTATGTAATTTCTCTATGTGCAAGCCTTGGGAGCAGTGTCAGCCTTGCACTAATACAGGGTGAGGCAACTAAAGTCCAGAGAGAATAATAATGATAGAAATGCAATGATGGGTGTGATGGGACGTTTACACGAGAAAAAAGGAATGACCTTGAATTGATATTTCAAGGCCATCCTCGTGCTATCTTCCAAACAAGATACGATATGGCAAAAACGTAAATTTAAAGTAATTATGAGGTTGGATGCAAGGAGACAATATGACCAACAACAACAAAAAAACAAAATCGGATAATAAAAAAATAGTTACAATGATGTTTAGAGTTAGCTTTTAAACATCATCGTAACTGTTTTATTTATTATCCGATTTGATCCGTTTTTTTTTCGTTGGTCATATTGTCTCCTTGCGTCCTACTTTCTAATTTCCTTTTTTTTTTGCTGCCTCGTATCTCGTTTGGAAGATAGCACGAGGATGACCTTGAAATATCAATTCAAGGACATTCTTTTTTCTCGTGCAAACGTCCTCCATCACACCGATCATTGCATTTCTATCGTTATTATCCTCTCATTAGCTACTAGCGGAGTCGCTCGCTCATTACGTCTCGCTCCCCCCCCCCCCTCATTTAATTTGCCGTTCGGTCGGTAGATGGCATCGTATGTTCGCGCTGCTGGCCATTGCGTTCCGGGCGCAGCTACTATCTCAGCGGGCCTTGGCTGCTACTCTTATAATTTGCCGTTCCGTCGGTAGATGGCGGGGATGGCATCGTATGTCCTGCTTGCTGCTGCGCTGCAGATGGCCGGCCGCGTTGTGGAACTTGTGTAATTATATATATAGATTCATAGGATATTGGCTCGAAACACTTTTTAGTTGCCTCACCCTGTATATTAAACACTACAAATTTTCGTATTTCTGCATGAATTTTGTATCTGTCACCCATCCTAAAAATTAATACGATCCGGCTCGTTTAAGCCGCTAAAAATTAATTAAATGGTTTCCCGGAGTGGTGCTGACAAAAATTGACAGGAGCGGGCGGTGTTTTTATTTTACCTTTATTCGTGATTTTTCAAATGCGGGCGATGGCTTTTTCCTTTTCTTTTCTTTTTTTACCAAATAAAACTAAATCTGTAGCTTATATTTTCTTGTGGAGTACAATATCGAAGTTTTAATGCCAGGATCAGCGTGCAACAGTTGCATAATTGATAAAAGTCATTCTTTAGATATAAGCTTTTAGTTTTGACAAGCCTCTCAACGACCTTGTATTGGTTTCGAGGCGATCATGTGAATGGAGCCGAGAGCTGATGTGGTCATCGGCTCCAGAAATTGTTTGATAAAAGTGCTGTGCGTGATCGGGATTTTTTTTTTTTACACAATGCCATAAAAAACGTTTCATGTGTTAAGAAAAAAAACCCATGCGTGCGCTCCCGCGAACCACTTAATTAATTTTCAGCGGCCTAAACAGAAGAAGAATCTGTGCTGAAATTTTAAAAATGTATGGTATTGCTTGTACCCATCATTCATGGCTCTCAGTGTCTGCCTGGTAAAGCGTGGTAGTAGCCGACATACGTAGCATGTTTCCATTTATTTATTTATTTTTCTTTTTATTTCAGGATCGAAATTCAATGGCAGTGTCATCCTTCGTAACTTGTTGTTTGGTGTTGGCAGCCATAGTGAGTCCGGCGGCTGCCGATTCCTCGGTCTTGGGCAGCAAGTTCGCCGAACTCGTTCGCCAGGTGCCGTTGTTCCTCGGAGAGCAAGTGTCCAAGCTGCTGTCCGGTTTGGTGGGTGGGTTGCCAGAGTTAATCCGACCCGCCATCATAGGCGCCACTAAACCCCTCGTCTTAGCAGATTTGATAAATGGACCCATTCTTAAGTTGGCCAATGGCCTTTTGACAAAACTCGTACCCTACCTTGAACAAGGGGTCACGTTCTTGAACACCAACGGCAAGCCCTTGGCAGCAAAGTACAACCTCCAAAGTATACAAAATCTGTTAATTGAATTAACCGCCTTCGTATCAGACTTAAAGGATTACGTGGCAAAGCTTCCCCCGCAAACAAAATGATCTCCCTAATCGATCTCATTCAAGCGTATTATTGACCGTCTAGTTACTAAAAAAATTTATCGAGCAGTACGTTTGAAGACAAGCAACACTCAATCCAATTCACTCTTTTTGTTGTCATCGTCAGGAACTCCCCAAAGTGATATATCTTCTTTCGGCGAAACTACTACCGTACCTAACAAACGAAGATGAACATTTTAGTAATAATCGAAGAGCACAGAAAATGGTAATATGCAAACACCCATCGTATCGTTGGTCCCTGAGGCTGCAGTGAGGATTGCATCGTTTGGTTAAGTATGGAACAATCATTTTTATATGAAACCGGTTGTAGGACGTAAGCTTCCTCGTCTAAATCTGATCCAAATTGCTAGGAAATTGACTTTTGACTTTTACGCCCCAATCTTGAGTTTTTATCCTTTTGCTTGTAAAGTTTGCTTGTAAAGCTCCTTTACTCTTCCACGACAGTGCGAAAAATTTGGTCGATCGGTTTTAAATGAAACTTTGTAACTAATGTAAGCTGATTTGAATAAATGTGAATGTCGTGTTGCAGTTTAAAAAAAAAACACTGTTGAACCAGTTCTGGACATTTTTGTTTTCAGTTAACACATCCCAATCGAGCAGCGTCACGTGACGTCACATTGGCTACGAGACACAATTTGGAGGTAATAGCTACAAGGTGCACTAGATTAAAATGTAACGGGAAAAACGGCACTTCTAGTCAAGACAGTGCTTTGAGAGCGGATTTCTTAGGCTTAAAAGAACGTTGTTTTCTCCAACAACAAAAATCGCGCGTTATAGGCTTAAGAAATCCAGTCTAATAGCATTGGCCTTAATAAGACGATCTTCCTTTCTCCCTCCAGTGCGCCCTGCAGCTAACCCAGTTACTGGCTCCACCATAGAGTTATACACAATAATACTACGTAGTAATATTACTACTATTACGTAGTAATACTACTATCTATAGAGGGGAACTTTACTTCAACTTCTAGGTATAAGGCCGCCTTTACACAACGACTCGCCCGCCTTTGCATTCTCGCATCTGGAAGTTAATGGCGATGGCAATGGTGTTGTTGCCATGATAACAACGCTCTCTGGAGTAGCTAATTCCTGCATCGTTTGAGTAAATGCTTGCAGTCTTACAATCCGTGACAACAAAATAAAGAATTCCTCCTGATGAAACAATTTTTCCAGTCGCTTCTAAACTCAGATGATTGAGTGTTTTCGTTGCGAGCGGACGCAGCTGAAACTGCCGCCATTTTGGAATTTCAGATCATTTCTAGCATCAAGCTGCGAAAATGCAAAGGCAAGTTGTTGAGTAAACGCACCCTTAAATCACTGGTTTGAAATCTGACTTCCGCGTGGCTTTTGTAGGGTTACATTTTAATTTGCGGACTCATAAAAGGCTGATTTTGTAATAAGGAAAATCTGCAAGGAACAATTAGCTGGAGTAAAAAAAAGTCCAGTTTAATCAGTGCCCATTGCCCCACGGATATCGTTTTAAACGGGACGGAAAGCCAATTGGGCTCGAGATTGGTTGGGAGATTGGCCTTTGATTTCAAAGGTCCTGGGTTCGATTCCCCGCTCAGGCAGTCTGACATATAAGTCCAAAAGGCAACGTAAATAGGTTTGCATCCGTATTAACGGATATCGTTATTATCGAAAAAGGATAACGACTGATTTTCAACAGGCACTTAAAGCTTGGATTAATAACTATACTTTCGTTACGGGATAAATCACTTGCTAGACTTACCGCTCAAGCAACGCGTGCAAAACTATGGGACAGAGCATGGACAGAGATTCTAGTTTCTCAATATTGCCACGAGAGCGCAACCTGCGGAAAAGACGGTTGAGCCACGTGACAGCGCCTGCCTCAGAGCGTAGATAAAGCGCAATTGAAACGTTGGTCCTGTCAGTGTTTCACTTTCATTATTAACGCGGTTAGCTCAGCGTACAAACATAATAATTATGGCGTTCACCCACTTCAAAACTATATATGGATACAATTTCTTGTTGGGAAATTTATGAAATGCAATACCATGCGTGTGTGGTTCGCCGGGAATCAATCGAGCAGACGCCGTCAGCGCACGACACCACCATCTTGGATTTGCCCGGAAGTAGCGGTGGTGAAGCATAGTTCGTAGTCGCTTCCTACAGATGGTGCAGCACGTTTTGATCGCGCGAGCTACAGACGGAAAGTTGAGCAGATTTCGGAGAGAGGGCTTGCTTAAAGGTAGCTATTTATTGAATTAAAGTGAAGGAATGCCAAAGAAATTCATTTTACACAAGAAACTAGCCACGCGTCTCCTTAATTGTTGAATGTAAAGTTGGTGCGTCCACGTGCACCAGGGAGCAACCGGTCAAGATTAACGATATCACTGTTACTCGATGGCGCGCATCTAGCGGTTCAAACTCTGCGTTTCAAAAAAGTCGATGTATAGAAAAAAGTGCCCATGATGTTGTTAGGCTTAACTTTGCCAACTTTACATTCAATAATTAAGAAGGCACGTGGCTTTTGTGCAAAAAGAAATTTATTTGTGTGTTTCTTGGCCTGTTGAAAGTAAGTGCTAGCCAGAAGTAGATAGTGGCAAATGCCTGTAGATGCTGCAGCATCTCATTTGGCGGCAATCCCCCTTTAATGTCAGCCAGAGTCTAGCTCTGTATAGTGCCGTGTAGCGATTACTTGCAGCAAGTGACGGATTTCACAAAATTGTTCTTTTTTTTATGCGAAGAAACAAACCTAATGCACGTGCGCTTCCTTAAAAGGGGGATTGCCACCCAATGACAGGCTGCAGCATCTATAGCCATTTCCCGCTAAACAGTCTAAGGGCACATTTACGCAACCACTCGCTTTTGCATTCTCGCAGCTAGAAGCTCAAATTCCTCAAATCACCTCAAATTCCAACATGGCAGCGGTTTGTCTGCAACCTCGCAACGAAAACAGCAAATAACGTGAGTTCAGAAGGGTTTGGGAAAATTGTTTCGTCATGAGGAATTCTTTATATTATTGGCACGGATTATAAGACTGCAAATATTTACTCAAACGATGTCGGATTTAGCTAATCCATTTAGCGTTGTTACCATGGCAATGTCACCTTTGCCATCGCGATTGAGTTCTAGCTGCGAGAATGCAAAGGCGAGTCGCTGCATAAACGCGCCCTAAGGGCTCGTTTATGCAACGACAATTTTTTTCTCGCTCACTAGCTTTTACGTCATCAATACTAAATCTGATGGCAGCTTCTCGCTTTTACCGGAGTATGCGGCTTTCGAGTTGTCTATGCGTATTAGTAACCATGGCAACGACGCAGACCCAAAGCATCTCCTCATGCCTCGTGACAGGGCGTACGATGCTTGCAACATTTGAGCGTCGATTTATGACCACAAGAAAACAATTTTTACTGCAGTACAAGGCGACGGACTGTTTTTTGTATGCCGGCATTCGATGGTTTGTCTTCGATTCGATAGCCACGAAATGGACGCCATGTTGGATTTTGAATTCTCGCTGCGAGAAGCTATTTATTCTACCGACGTTTGATCATTGCTAGAAGCTGTATTTTGAGGAAGAATAGCAAATTGTGGAAATAGCGTGAAATGACAACAATCTTGTAGCAATGTTTAAAATTAATGTAGTACTTTGTTCTTTATCCGTGTTGTTATTTATAATACATACAATTTGTTATATATTATCGCATTCATTTAGTAGCAACGGGAAACTAATCATAAATAAATAACGGTTGACTAGCAACTAGCTTTCGGCGAGCGAGACGGCCTTTCTGCATAAACGCGCTATAACCATTACTTTCAGCAAGAGAAGGAACACACAAATAAATTTTCTTTTTATGAAACAAACAAGCGACATGCCTCCCTGATCTACTGAGTGTACAGTTGGTGCGCCCACGTGCACCGGGAAGCAAGCGGTAAAGTTAAGCCTAACTACATCACGGCCGCTTTTTTCTATATATCGACCGTTTTGAAACGCAGATTTTGAACCGCTAGATGGGCGCCATCTGGTGCCCGTGATAACGTTAACCTCGACGACTTGCTCCCCGGTGCACGTGGACGCACCAACTTTACACTCACTAATTAAGGCGACACGCGGCTTGCTTGTTGTGCAAAAAGACATGTTTTTGCGCATTCCTTCGCTTGTTGAAATCAAGTGCTACATAGAACTAAATAATGGTAGACGACGCTAGATGCTGTAGCCTGTGACTTTGGTGAATAGGCACATTTAATTATTGAGTGAAAGTTTGGCATGTCCCCAGGCATTTGAAAGCAGAACAGTAAAGGTTAACTACATCAAGGACTCTAGATGGCGCCACGGTTATCTCCTTAAGATTCCCATTGAAGACACCCTTTGAGGGTAGAAAGAAAGAAAAGATAACTGCCCCGAACCCAGGACTTACCGCTGACTAGGCCGGGCACTCTGACGAAATTAGGCCCAGTTGGGAGAGCTTTTGCATCAGAGGAAAAGGCTGGTCCGAGGAAAAACGATGTTAAATTCCGTTTATTCCACATCCTGGAATACTTCTTCTTGATGAGACCCAAGCTGAGTCTCTTGGCTCAAATACAAAAGGAAAAGGCCAACAAACATGTCGTCTTAACGCAATAAACAACAACAAGTAGAGTAAAACGCCCTCTACAGGCCTATATACACAAGCAAATCAAAATAAGTACTGCAAGGGTGCCTCAAACATGGCGGATCCTGAGGCTGATTGTCTCTGCGGCTCATGACCTTGTGGCTCGTCCCTGGTAAACAACTTCGTAGAGTTCAAGTGGCTGCTTCCAGTGAATTTGATACATGCTCTAACCACTGCGCTTCCGGGGAAGATCCTGGATACAGGCTCCAGCCGAACTTCGTAGCTTTTCAGTCTTTCTCAGCGGTGACCTAAAGCTTAGGTTCGGATTGGGAGGGGTAGGGCCTCCCAGGGAATGTACTGCAGGGACCTCGGGGGCCACCTCGCGATAGGTGTGGGGGGGGGGGGGACGGCACAAGCCAGAATATTTTTAAGAAACTTGTGGAAATTTAAAACGTTCTCCTTCAACCTAGACAAACATGAAATTTTCATTTCAAATTTTTCCCTCCAAAAGTTTTTTTTTAAACAAGGGCATCGTGTAGCGTCGGGTGGGGGGGGGGGGAGGGGCTCAAAACGGAGCCGTGCAGCTAGCGTATTCTAAAAAAATCAGCGTGAATTTGACACGTTTACAAGCAACGTAGAGATGCAATTTTCATACCAATTCATTTCAAATAACGCGTTTCTTTGAAACAATGGCCTCCTATTATAGTTGAGGAGGGCGGAAGGCTGGGCTGGTGCCCTGTAGTCTAGCGTATTTTAAAGAAATCAGCGTGAATTTGAAATGTTTTCGTGGAATTTACAGTAGCAATTTTCGTAAGAATTTATTTTAAACTTTTCCCAAACAAATTGCAGTGGGGGCCTCGCCGGGGATCCCCGGGTTACCGGGCTGCCCAATCCGACACACTGTCTAAAGGTACAAACATACATACAAGGAGGGAAAGCAACTTTACTTTTTGGCTTCCACACTAGAAATAATTATGCAAATAAATCAAGGACAAATCGCATGGTAAAGGGTAAACAAAGCAAACAGTCTGCATTAAAGAGTAGCCTTGTGAAGATACAACAGTACCTTTTTAAAGCACCGAACATAGCAAACAGAACGCACCACAGTTAGAGACAGTTTGGCTCCAAACTTGACGTCGCGCGTGCGCAGTGATGTTGCGTCAGCCGTTCAGTACCTTCCTAAGCTTCAATACAGGTCAACAAGCTCAGAAGAGTATTCGATACGTCATACCTTCACCGCGACCATACCTAGCTAATGGATTTGACCAGGATTGGCTAATTGATGTGACCAGGCGAGAGTAACGCCAAATTGCGAACCATCTCAGGGTGGTGGTTTGCTGGGATGGAGGTTTGAGCATGCGCGAGGTAACAGTTTTGACGAAACAGATTCATCGCTGACGATCTTGACGTCAATCAAGCCGCATCAATACGGATATTAGCAGGGAATGAGCCAAACTGTCACCAACACTGGTGCGTTTGGTTCGCTCTGTTTGGTCGTTTAGGAAGGTACCGAATGATACACTAATCTGGGAAGCTGTCCTTCAAATCGGTGGTGCTAACACACATCCAGAACGTTCTGGTCCTCAACATTGGAACGGAATCTGGCTGTGTGCAATTAAGAATTTGAGGAAATCGTAAGCCCCTATATGAAGCCTTACAATAGAGCAGCGGTAAGTGACGTCATTTTGGCTACGAGATAGCGTCTGGAGGGCATAGCTACAAGGTGCACTAGATTAAAATGTAAGGGAAAACAACGGCATTTCTAGTCAAGATAGTGCTTTGAGAGCGGCTTTCTTGGGCTTAAAAAACGTTGTTTTCTCCAACAACAAAAATCGCGCGTTATAGGCTTAAGAAATCCATTCTAATACAGGTCGCTCAGTAAGACGACTTTCTTTTCCCCCTCCAGTGCCCCTTGCATCTAACCCTGTTACTGGCTCCACCATAGAGCTATATACAATAATACTACGCTATGTCACTGCTGTACACCGTTCAGAATACAGACCATAGGATCTTCACACCAGCCGCACACCTGAGCAGGTCGTGGGGCCTGGAAAGGGTCGGGGTTGTGTAGGCTTGGGGTGGTGGGTGAATTGAAAGTGCCAGAGGGCGTGCAGTGGGGTGCGAGTGGCAGTCGGGGGGGGGGGGGGGCAGGAACAGGGCTGGGGAGTGTGGGCTTGGGGAGGAGTGCTGGAAATTGAAAGCACCAGTTACTTTACTAAGATGACGAAACACTGGGAAAGGCTAAGTCCAGGAAATTTAATCGCCGTGTAGCGGGCACGGGTCCAGCTAGTAATAGTAATAATAATACAATATAATATCCAGATAATAAGATCGTTGAACTCAAGAATACCATGAAGACTCAAATTTTTAAGTAACAATCACTTGATTCACTTTACATTCTTGGTGCAAGTGTTCATACGCGTGTTATGTCTTATTTAATTATTTATTCATTCTTACTGGAGCTTACCAGCCACAAAGCTACACACTCCTTCTAAAGACTAACCCTACCTTAATACGAATCTTAAAAAAAACTAAGAGCCAAACAACCAGTACACCAGCACCACCAACTCCAAACCCTGAGCCTAGTCTAAGAAACGTCTAGTAGCCTCGCAGAAATTCAGCACTGCCCGGTACATGGTTCCCGTGCTCCCGGCGGCAAGTGATATGATTAACACTTCATTGAGGCCACTGCAGTTCCTCAGTGCAACCCGCCAAAATTGGGCCCACTGCCTACATTCCAACAAGAAGTGGCTCACCGTCTCAGTAGCCTCACTACACCTACACACAGGCGACGCCCCTCACCCCAACCAACACATGTGAGTATTGTGGAGTGATGCCCCGTCCGAAGTCGGGACAAGACCCCCAGCATCACGCCTGGAGAAACACCCGAGTGGAGCAGGGACAGACACCGACGGGTAAAAAACATAGAGATGCCTACCGTTCACACCGCCGTCCAACTCAGCCTGCCACTCGACTGAGGAAAGCACCTGAAGAACGGGACACAAGTCCCGGTGGGCTAGAGCACACGTGACTAAGTCCCTGCCGTCAGCCCTGGAGAGGGCATCTGCAGCCTCGTTGCCATGAATTCCACTATGGCCAGGAACCCATCGGATAGAGACAGCACAACCCTTACGCTCTGCTCGACGATGCTTAATCCTAAGCTCAAGGGCCAACGGGTGATGCATCCTTAACTACTGAAAATACCGCTTGAGGAACGAAATCCCCGCTGCAGAGTCTGAGAAAATCCCCAGACGTGGCACCCTTAGGTCCAGGCCAACATCGAGTGCGACAGACAGCGCCACAAGCTCCCCCACAAAACTTGACGGGACAAAGTGGAACTGTCGCGAGTAGCACAACTTAAAATCTTGAACAAACATATCCACTCCACCTGACCACGTATCCAGGCAAAAGGAAGCGTCGCAAAAGACACGAACTTCTCCATTCACACTCACGGCTGAGGACCCCCGTCCAAGGTGAAACACACTCACAAGCCCACCACACCACTCGCAGGGACTAGGTGGGCGGACTACCATGGGCAACCGAAAACTTCTCAGGCAGTCTCCGCCCAGCAAGGAACAGCCCAGGCCCAACAAACCCAATCGCTGCCTTGCAAGTGGGCCCAACAAGCTGTAATTGCAAATAATTTCTTGTTATCGCGTAACAGCTTATAATTTCTAATTTGTTAAGTCTTTGCTATGGTGGTGAACAGTTCTTGGTCCACATGCTAAGGATTTCACCGTGCAGCACGAGGCTTATTCCTGTTACCTTGCAAACTGGTCGGCAACAGTAAGACCTCTGTAAGTGAAAAAAACAACAACAGTTTAATGGAATGTGACTTGGAGTTGGTTTTGAGTGAATTGTAGGTTCTTGTGTGACTAAGTGTAAATAGTAGTAGATTGCTTTGAATTCAATTACCCAATTTGTTCGTGGAATGTGCATGGTGTTGCAAACAAGATTGGGGAAATTGAGAGCATTAGTCATGAGGTAGATATCTTGGGTCTTTTGGAAACCAAGTTGCCATTAGGTGCTATACCTTTCACACCAGGCTTTAGCGGTGTAGCGGGCCCGAGCAACTCTGGAATTCTTGTATTTGTTAGGAGTGGCGTACCTTTTGTTTTGCCAACTCTACCAATTTGCTCTAATGTGGATGCCTGTATAATTAGGGTTTGGGGGGAGAGTGAGTGGGTAACTGTGGGCTTTATTCATATCGTTGGGCCTCTCAATGGTGCGGACTGGTCTCAATGGATTAAAGCACTCCCTAAGCCATTGATTTTGGGGGAGATTTTAACGCCCATCATTGGTTTTGGGGTGGTACGCACTGCGACACACGAGGAAAATGTTAATTGGTTCGCTTGGTGAGTTGAGTTTGGAA
Organism: Lithobius niger; assembly: GCA_023313725.1. NCBI lineage: Eukaryota > Metazoa > Arthropoda > Chilopoda > Lithobiomorpha > Lithobiidae > Lithobius > Lithobius niger. Next base: position 98,486 of record JAHWFP010212992.1, read on the forward strand.
GTTGTTCAGAACGGAACTCCAACCTTTGTTAGGCGCTGCGTTAACAATATCCAGGAATCAGTTTTGGACATGTGTTTGTGTTCCCCGGGAATTGCTCATGGCTTTTCGTTTGAGGTCTCTCAGGACCGGAGGGGCAGTGACCACTTCCCGGTGGCATTGTTTCAAAAAGGTACGGGTTTCATGAAGCAAGCCCTGGATCGGTCAAAGTGCCCAAGAGTTGGGATGGGTACTTTTGGGAGTTGGGTATCTCGTTGGATAAAGAAAGACCGACGGAAAAGTTGCTTGTACCCTAGTGTGAAATCCAGGTTCCTTGTCTGGTGGACAGATGTGTGCACCACAGCTGTTAGACATCGACGGCGATCCTGGCAGCGGTTTAGGCGATTTCCGTCTGACGAACGTTGGTTTGAATTTGTGGGAATCTCGAATGAGTCATGCTTCGTTCTGCGAAAAGAGAAGTCACTATTTGGGAAGAGGCTTTATGATAAGGTTACTGCTGGTCTACCCATTGCCCACGTGTGGAGACTTGTTCGTCCCCAGGACCCACGCTTGATGATTGCCTGGGTTTTGGAAAGTTCTGGAGATGTTATTCGTGGGCCCAGGATGGCACAGGCTTTTAACGACAATTTTTCTCTTGTTTTCAGCTCTCCAAAGGGGCTTCCTCCCCCACCGCTGCTGAGCTCGATCTGCTTGCATTCGTCTCAGCGGAATGCACCGATCTCATTATCTGAACTCGATGCATCTTTGACTTTGTGCCGCTCTGGTAGCGCTGTTGGTATTGACACTTTATCGTATAATGATCTGAGGAATCTTACCGAACAGGGGCATTTGGATCTGGTCGCCTTGTTCCAGGATTGTTTTGAAGGGGCCTCACCATCTCCGGCATGGTTGTTCTCTATCTTAACGCCGGTTCTTGGGTAGGGTCAACCCCGTTCCTCGGTCACGAGCTACCGGCCGATTTGCACTGTTGTCATGCCTCAGGAAAGTTTATGAGAGGATCCTTGTGCTGCGGTTAGAGTAGGCACTAGAGGTCTCAGAGAGACTCTTCAGCGCTCAGTTCGGCTTCAGGCGTTGTCGTGGTGCTCAAGATGCTATTTTGTATCTCGAGGCTGGTATACGTGAAGCGTGGGCTGGCAGCAAGATTGCTGTTTGTGTGTTTTTAGATATCAGAGCCGCCTACAACATGGTGCACATCAGATGGGTTGATCATACCTTGTGTGAGTTAGGAGTTAGTGAGGGACTGGTGAAAGCCACTCTTGCTCTCCTTGGTGTCAGGACTTTTGCTACCAGAGCTGATGGTCATTGGTCTGACTGTAGGTCAACAGACAGGGGACTCCCGCAAGGGAGTTGTCTGAGCCCGATTCTCTTTGCTGTTGTTATCAATGCAATTTTCGTTGATCTTGATTCGTCAGCCAGAGTTGTTGCTTATGCTGATGATGTTGCGGTTCTGGCTGTTGGGGAGGATTTGCAATCCCTCTTGTGCATCCTTGAAGTTGTTGTTGCCAGAGGGGAGTGCCTCCTGGCCTCTAGGGGTTTGCTTCTCTCACCGGCCAAGACAGAGCTCATGATTTTCTCTAGAGGGCCTTTGCTGGCTGGAACTATTACTGTTGGTGGTTCCCTTGTTCATTCGAAACCTAGTGTTAGGTATCTAGGCATATACTTGGACGCACGGCTGTCCTGGCATGTTGACGTGTCTATTGTTAAGGAAACTATGTCCTCGAGACTTGGTATCCTTAAATCGCTTGTCTCAAGTGAGCTTGTTGCAAAAAGATGTGTTGTTGTTACTATGTATCGCGCATTCATAAGGGCCAGTATTGACTTCCACTTGCCTATTTTGGCGAGTTCTGTGGCTGCCATCAAAGGCGTGCAAGTCTCGGTTAATGACTGTTTGCATATCGTTTCAGGTTGTCTGCCTTCGACCCCAATCTTGGCCTTACATGTTGAGACGGGAGAACGTCCATTAAGCATTCGTGCCAGGAAGTTGCTTGTGAGACTCTGTCTCAGAGCTACTGCCAGAGGGACTACTGATCTGCTTGCAAGTGCTTTGGATAGGTTTACCATCCTGAGTTTGCCGGCGAGGAGAAAGTTAGGTGCTCCGGGGGTTAGGTGCCACCCTCCTCCTTGAACGACATTTGGGATGGGTTCTGGCTCCCAGATTTGTTCGTGCCTTTTGTCCCTGGACGTGGTGCAGTCAGGTTGCTGCCATTTGGACAGGCGATGTCCAGCCTGGTACTGTCGGCATCTCTTGTGATGCGTCGTTTCACAAGGGCGTTTGGGAAGGTGGAATGGGGATATTCATTCCAGAACTGCGCCTGGAAAGAAGTTATTTCCTCTCCGGCCTGCCGTCAGCTTTTTTGGGAGAACTGGTCGCGCTGTCCATTGCCGTTGATGAGGGCCTAGACCTTGGTTTGCCGAGCTTTACCGTGTATTCGGACTCTAAGGATGGTATTCGCTTCCTGAAACGTTCCTTTCCTTCAATTATTAAATAGGGTTGACAGGAAAGAACAGTTGGTTAACCAAACAGCTATTGTTACGCTATCCTCCGTAGCAATAAGGAATCTAGTAAAGAACTTTAACATTGAACATGACTACTCAGAAATTGAAGCAGCACACAGAATACCGAATAGAGACAAAGAGAAACCCAGTACAATAATAATACAATTTAAGCACAGAAATAGCAGGGACAAGTGGCTTGAAAATAAAAAGAGAGTTGTTACGAATGACGACATGTATAGAAACGGAAACAGGAAAAGAATATACCTCAATGAAAATATGACGCCATATATGAAACAATTATTTTAGAAGGCAAGGAATTTTGCCACAGAGAAGAGATACAAATATGTGTGGTTTCGGAATGGAAACATCATGATGCGGAAGAATGCAGAAATCAGAGAAGTGATAATCATAAAAGAAGAAGAGGATTTAAAAAACCTAAACTGAAAAGAATTGGTCAACCAAGTATTCAGAGATAAAAAATCTGTATTGAAACTATAATGAAGGATACTGAAGAAAATGAAAATATGAAAGTACTTCATGTAAATATAAGAAATTTAAGAGTGAATTGGGAACTGTTTGAACAACAACTGATGGAAATGAACATTGACTGGGAAATAATTATAATGACTGAAATAAGTATAAAAAAAGAAGAAGCAGAACATTATCATATAAGTGGATATACAACCAACACTTTAACAAGGGAGGTAACGAAGAGAGGAGGAGGATTAATGATCTTTACAAAGAAAACTCTAGATGTGAAAATTACAACAATTGATATCAATGATAATAATGTGCTAGAAATTGTTATAAATGAAAATGATGATAAAACTAGAAAAGGACAAATAATAGCAATACAGAAAATCTTCATCAAATAAGGAGTTCGTAAAAAAACTAAAAAACTGGATAAAATGTAGTAACAACACAGAAACTTGGTAATATCAAATGATCATAGGTGACATAAACATCAATATACTTTTAAAAGATAATGAATCTGAGGAGAAATTTGAACAAACTGCAATAGACTATTATGAAAATACTTTAACTTCATTATGGTTTGAAAGTAAAATTAATTCACCAACACGGGAAGAAATAGTATTAAAAAATGGAATAAATCATTTGCAACAATCCTGTATTGACCACATATTTTTAAAAAGTAACAAAATAGAATTACAGGGAGGAGTACTAACTGAGAAAATTGCAGACCATTATATGACAACTAGTTGTGCCCGTGCGCATGCTGCGCCCCCCCCCCTACCCACCACTCACACATCCTTGCTCCCCCTTTCTCTACCGCACCCCGTTCCTGCACCCCCATAGTGTGGGTTCTGAATATCCCTCCACTTCCCTCTGGCTCCTCAGGTGTTTGGTCTTTGGTTTTAAAATTATCAAACCGAAGACCGAACATGTGAATGGCTGCCACATATGGCCCTTCCCCCCCCCCCCCACACACAATTACTTTAACCCCCAATTCCCACATTGCTACTGTCGCCCGGATTTGCATACGTGTTCCCCCCATACACGCTTGCCCGCCTCCCCCTCCCCGAAAACGTCGCCCCGTGACATTCTCCCTTTGGTGCAGCCCCGGAAAAGTCGCTGGCATGTGTTTGACTGAAGGCTAAAAAAAAAACCCTATCACTGAGAAATCCAGCATTCAGTGAGCAAGTAATCCGATGTTTAAGTTAATCCTTTGAAACAATTCACTTCGGTAGCATGCATTGGCCGCCACACACTTGCCCTGGCACCTTCTTCCGTACCCCCCCGAAAACGCCGCCTCGTGACATTTCCCCTTTGGTGCAGCCCCGGAAAAGTCCCATGCGTATGTTTGACTGAAGGCTAAAAAAAAAGGCCAGAGAAATCCAGCATTCAGTAAGCAAGTGACTCTATGTTTAAGTGAAAGGGTTTAACGAGCGTTAACCACTCCTGGTCATCTGCCCGAAGCCCTAAGGCCCTATGTCTGCAACAGCCAGATTCCCAGGCGGTCACCCACCCAAGTATCAATCCAGCCCAATGCTGCTTAACTTCGGGGATCTGACGAGAACCGGTGTTTCCAGCACTGCAAGGCCGCAGGAAACATTATGTTTAAGTTAATCCTTTGAAACAATTCACCTCGGTACCGTGCATGGCGACATTGTTGCAAGCAACGATTGTTGCCGATCACTTAAAAACAATTCAACTCCTTTCTGGAAGTGAACATTTAGGAAATAAATGCGCCTTTCCATCGTATCAAGGTGCCAATTTCGAGGGGGCCTCGAAATTAAGAACCAATCGTCGTTTGGTTTAAAGTTGTCTGGTTTAGTAGACACGGGTTGTTTTTTTTTTAAGCTCAAACGCCGACAATGGCACAGTCCACGCGACTAACACTTTGTTGGCGGCTTTGGCACCACAACAATACCAAAAAACGAACCCAAAAACCGTGCGGCTGGTCTGGTAAGTGGCGCCACCTCTTCAAAGACTTTGGAAAAAGTGTTATAACCCGAACGTGTAGTCCAAGGTCGTCAATAGACGGCGACATGGCAGGTTTGGTAAATGGCGCCATCTGTTCGAAGACGTTGGAAAAGTGTCCCAACCGGAATTTGAAAGTGAATCCCGTCAACAGATGGCACTGCAGGGTGGGGTACTTGATTGCACGACGGAATGGCGTGGCCGGTGATTTGGCCGCCTGCTGCCTATTATATATGTAGAGTAGATGGGATGGATGTGGGAAAGCCAATCAATAAACAAAGAAAAAATCACAGAAACAGAAGAAGAAAAATCTGGAAATTCGACAATGTAGAAATAATAACAAAACTAAATCAGATAGATTGGGAATACTTAGATAAAATAGAAGAACCAGCGGCTATTTATGAAGAAATTTTAACAAAAATAAATAATGTATATTCAAAAAATAAAAAACATGTAACAAAAAAATCTAATAAAAAAGTAGATGAAAAAAGAAAAGAATGGATTACAAACGAATTAATAACAAAAATAGAAAAATTAAAAACAAAATGTGGGAGAATATTAAAAAGATGAAAATACCAGACAATACGATGATTAGTGAATATAAAAATCTGAAAAAAAATAATATGCAAAAAAATTAAAGAATGTAAGGACAAATTCTTTCAAGAAAAATTGGGAAATTTACAAAAGAATAAAAAAACAGTATGGGATGTTGTAAATGAATTGTTTAATACAAATAAAGGTAAAGAAACGGATAATGAAATAATTCAACATTTTAAAGGACAAAACATTGCTAATATAGTAAATAATTTTAATAGAACTATAATAAACAGGTGCCAGAAATAAAAAAAGGATAATAAAACAGAACATGAACTCTATAAAAATACTACTTACTATAGAAACTTAAAAAAAGAAAAAGAAAAGAATGTGAAACAAGCAAAGAAAACAATGTATACAGATAATGCAAATGAAAGTGTAATAACAAATATAATAATGGAACTAAAAAATACGAAAGCTACGGGATTTGATAAAATACAGACTGAACATATAAAAAGGACAAAAGAAAACACAGCAATTGCAATATGCAAACTAATAAACTTGATTAAACCAATTATAGTGAGAGTTGATTAGTTTTCTCTTGCGAATACAGCTATCGATATGGCTACTAATTGTCTAACGCGTGTGAATAAGTACCCCTCCTAAGAATACAATCCTAACACCCAAATGATTTCTTTCCACGACGCGTATACAACCATAAAACCAGTAGTCGCTTGCATTTATAGCTTTTTTGCATCAATCCCCCATACATGTTTTGATCAACTGCGTCGGATGGCATGGCGGCGCGCACCTCTCAATTAAAGACGAGCACACTACGATTCTTCAATCGGTTTCATTTTAAACTGTAAAACCAAACCAAATAATTTTTTGGATGGCCTTAGAACACTAGTGAACTGAATCAACATTAAAAATATTCAGCACCGTTTGGCAGTTTTACGAAACGGGAAGCCTCCAAACCGTTTAGTCTCGGCGTTTTGAACATTTCATTTACCCAACTGCGACGT